>CABHPH010081626.1:0-64953 GCA_902168325.1 Peromyscus nudipes | reverse complement strand
GGTATCCCACATTCCCAAAGAGGTGGTGTGGGACGGGTGGTTTTTTTGGTCTTTTAATGGGTTTTAGGTCTGGGATAATTTTCACTGTTTAGAGGGGTTGGTTACAACTGGTTATAAAGGGTTAAGAAAAGGGCTAAGCAAAGGAGTTTAGATTTACGGTTCTTGTTTATATATATATAAAAAAAAAAAACGGAAAAAGGAAAAGAAAAAAGAAAAAGACAATTACTAGTTTTAAATACTTTACATTGGATTGGATTGTTTTATGTTGTATACAAATTATATATGTGGAAATTGATATTGTTAGAAAATGCTATATGTATATTTCTAACTGTGTTTATACCGTTCATTTAACAATGTAATACTTTTTTTTGATTCTTGAATGTTACTGTTAACAACTATTAGGATATAAAGAAATTAAAGTTAGTGGTTAGAGATAATAAGAAAACTTGTAGTCATATTAGGTATGTTTTCAAGATAGAGTAGATATATTTTGGATAGACCGGTCATCTTCAAACCCTTCAGAGATCTACAGAATATGGCATTTAAAATGTTTTAATAACTTAGAAAATTTTTTTGTTATGACTATGAGACATGTCGGCTCCTGGCAATACCAATCTACTTCAGAGAAAATATGGGCATTGAAGAAACTGCAGAATTGAATTCTGTATATGCAGTTAACTTTCATTGTGGCAAAAATTGGCCACTGGACAACAAAGTATCCTCGAATCAACTGCTGACAACCGGACTGAATGGACAGACAGAAATGAAACTAAGAATTACCGATTCTTGCCAAAACAAGTATGGTTATGGCTTTATCAAAAGGCATCTTCTGAGGCCAGGACAATATGGCACCATCCCTGAAGTGGCCTTCGCAATCTGGAAAAGGTACAGTGCCTTTTTCTTTGAAGGCAGCTGAACAGGCAGTGGGCCGATAGCTTCTGATGTGCAATGGACCAGCAGCTGAAACAGTTATTCTGGAAGAGTAACTAAGCTCACGCCTCTCAATAGCAGACTGGCATTTAATAGAGGGATGTGGAGAAGAACAGGATGCTGAGATGAAGCCACATATACACGGTCAAGAAGAATGGACAGCTGAATTAAAAAACCATCAACAATTTCCAGAATGTAAAATCCTGAATCATGACATGACACTAACGGAATTCAGGTGTTTCTGATACATGGACCGCTCTCAACCAAGGTGAGGTTGAACTGTTGACCTTGTGTACATCCTACTTCACAAATAAGTCTGTCAGATACAATAAGCCTATAGGTTGAAGATGATGCCCCAACTCTGCGGAGAAACCTCAGGTGAATGTCCAGGCGGCTGGCTGTTTCTATCAACTCACAATTTTTTTGGAAGTTTTTATTTTTGTTAGGTAATGTTGCTTCCTTCTTGGGTCTCTGAAGGAGTTGAAGATTATTTAGTTATAGTTGAAGAATAATTAGGATAGAAAGTGAATTAGATACACTAGGGTAGATAATAGAATTATTTTCTCTGAATTTGTTAAATAAAAATAGACTACATATTGTTTAGGTAGTTATTACTTGTATATATTGTATATAGTTATTGAACTTCCGTATATAGTTTTTCTTATGTTAGTTATAAGCGTTTTTCTTTTTTTTCTTTTATTAAAATAGAAAAGGGGAAATGTGGTGATATTTTCTTTTGTATTAAAATGTTATATTTTAATAAATAAAGTTGCCTAGGGGTCAGAGCTATTAACAAGCCATAGCCAGAGTCTGGCGAACAAGTAGTGATGCGGCAGTTAGGCAGTTGGGCTTACAACCAATGAGAAGGCAGAACAGAATTCTATAAAAGGACAAACCCCCTTTTGAGCAGGGAGTCGTTGCTTCAGGGAGTGACTAGCGAACTGAAAGCAGTTAAGGCTCTTAGCTCTGACCTCTTCGGCTTTTCTCTTTACTTGGATAGTTTGTTTCTTTTTTGCTACTAAGTTACAACTACAGAGACCCATTCTGGATGAGGGCTCGGGGCATCCAGTCTGAAACAAGACCAGCTGAGGATTCAGCGAAGTGAGATAGCTGTGGCTTATTCTGTCTCTCTAACCTTCCAGTGTTCACCCCAATACCTGGCTGAGGTTTGATTTTATTAATAAGAACTCGTTAAGACTTTTAAGATTCATGCTACATAGAGTGCCTTGTTCTCCATTTTCAAAAACCAATGTCTACCTTAATGTAACAAAGAGGAAAAGAGATTCTTCCAAAATTGGCCAGGAGGGTGAGGAACACATTGGCTCTAGAATGCAGGCTGAGGTAAGTCAAAGCAGAAGAGCACAAGAAGCTGCTTGGTCCCTGAACCACCTCTCTTCTCCTGTCATTTTCTCTTAGCATTTTGGAGATACTAGAGGATCTCTCAGTTGCCACAATGGGGCTCTTGGAAGGCATCTCCTCTAGGGTCTTGGAAGGATCAATTCAAAAACCAAAGCTGAATTCAGGATATCATTAGATGCCTCTTCGCTTGTTACTTGATCTTATGGGTGTGATAGCATATGGCTATGATAGAGTTCAAAGCTGCCAAAGTAACATTCAAGGGAAGAAACTCCTGAACAAGGACCTGGTGGATTTCCCTTCCAGGGTGAATGACACCTCAGGACCATGGAGGAGAGCTCTCAGCATAATGAAAATGGGCCCTTGCTCACGATCTCACCTCAGGCTTCTTCCACACCTTGCCCTCTCTGCAGGCTTCAGCTGGCTTGACCTAGCACACACAGTCTCTTCATGCAGTTCTTTTGTATGGATGGTAATTATTTTTTAACAGGTTGAGGTAACTACACAGTCAGTCATCTGTCTTTGGTGACAAGTGTCCTGGTCTGTTTTCAGCACAATTCTTCCTTTTCTTTTTCCCCCCTATCATCGTCACACTCTTTAATGAGGCTTAAAGCACTCAACTTCCTGACCTCTGTTTCAAAGAATTAAGTGTTCAGTGCCCAAGAAGAAAATGTACCTTCTGAGAATGTTCCTGCCTTGTCCCAGGTTGTTCTGTGTCTAAGATGTAGTACTGCTATATTGCTTTTTCCCCTAGCTAATTGGGTTGAACTGAATGCTTGTGATAGCTAGCAGTCAATCCCAGGGTTTCAGTTGACAAGATCCTTGTGGAGTGAATGCTTGAGTCTTTGAAGCCATGGAATCCTTGTAGCAGTTTGCACTTAGTTCCATGGTTTTCACTGACAAAGTTAGTGAAGGTAGATTGTCCTTAGGTCAATCTAAAAGGTTAGCAATCTAGAATCAACAAAACTCCTCCAGAATTTGAAAACCAAAAACAAACTTCCAGTAGAAACACTCTGTGAAGGGCTAGAGAAAAGGCTCAGTGGTAAAGAATCTTTACCACTTTGCTGTTCTTCAAGAGGACCAGGGTTTGATTTGAAGGAGCCACATGACAGCTTGTAACTATATGTGTAACTCCAGTTCCAGGAGACCCAGTACCCTCTTCTGGCCTCCACAGGTACCAGACATGCATGTAGTACACAGACATACATGCAGGCAAAGCACTCCTACATAAACATACCAGAAGATCCAGCTATACCATTCTTGGTATACTTCATCCTACCACAGAGACACTTGCTTAACCATGTTCATTGATGCTCTATTAATAATCGCCAGAAATTGAAACAAACTTAGATGTCCCTCAACAATGAATGAATAAAGAAAATGTGGTTCATTTGCACAATAGAATATTACTGAGATAATCTGTAGAACTACAGAGGTTAGATCTAGTGTAAGGAACTAGGTGAGGCAGACAGATCGCCCTAGGAAAGGGAATAGTGTAGACAGTTATGATGGATGGGGAAGGGAATTGAAAGAGAAGGATTAAGTGGGGAGGGGAAAGAAGTGGAATAGGTGGATATGGGAAGGGAGACAGGGAGAGACAGCTAAATTAAAAAGCAATTTGAGGGGGTAGTATGGAAACCTGTACAGTAGAAGCTTCCTAAATTATATACATATATGAAGTGGTAGACAGAGTCCCAACTGCCCATCTCTCATCACCAAATGAGGCTTCAGTACTGGGAATGGGTTATATTTGATTGAGTTGTTGGCCAATTGGGCCCCATGGCAAACCAAAACACACAGGGCTTTTTCGAAGGCTATATAGGTTATTCTCCATAAACTGACAGCAAGAACTCATTGCTGAAGACAACACCTACACAACTCATTGAACACAAAGAATTTGAGCAGGTGCCTACATAGAGCCTTCAACCCCATGGATTAGTGTTCTTCGTACCTAAAGCTACTCTGTGTACTACCAAAGGAGAAACACAATCCCAGCTTTGTTCTACAGTGGTGTCCTGCTTTCAAGATATGTTAGTGCAATGGTAACACAGATCATGGGAGTAACCAACCAACGTCTGATTTGACTTAAGGTCCACTGCACAAGATGGGACCCATACTCAACACTGCCTAGGGAGCCAAGAACCTGAGAATATATAGCCCAAGGACCTAGGATAAAACCAAATATTACTGTGCTACAAAAGGAACATAGCAATAAAATGACTCTTAATGACATCCTGCTATACTCATAGATAAGAACCTTGCTCAGTCATCATCAGAGAAGCTTCCTCCTACAGCAGATGTGAGCAAATACAGAACAGTAGCCAGACAATATGCAGAGATTGAGTGAGCTCAGAACACTCAGTCCTAAATGGGACATCTCCATCCAATCCCTCCCCTCAGGGCTCAGGAAACCTCTTAGAAGAGGAGGCAGGAACAGTGTAAGAGTCAAAGGCGATGGAAGAGACCAAAGAAACAAGACCCTCTAAATCAACAGTACCAATGCACATAAGAACTCACAGAGACAGAGACAGCACGCACGGATCTTTCAAGGGTCTACAGAAGGTGGGGTCTTCAAGCTGAAAGAAGAAATGGACCCATGCCCCCTCCCTAATGCAGAAGCTATTTCCAATTGATGACCACTTGCAAATGGAAACTTAGTTTTTGCTAAGGGAGATGCACTGGGAAACAACTACTCTTAAGTGGAAGCCACATGCCTGGCAGGAAATTACTAACAAAAACTAGACTCAATGACAACTTTGGAAGTTCTCTGTATCATAATGTCTTATCTTGAGTGACCAAGAACGTTAGACTAGATAGTCCAGGGACCTAGGGGAAAACAAATCACTACTGTTCTACTACAAGATGACAGCAATAAAATGACATCTAATGACATCCTTCTATACTCATAGACCAGTGCCTTGCTCAACCATCATCAGAGAAGCTTCCTCCTGTGGCAGATAGAAACAGAGAACCATAGACAGACAATGTGCAGTGAGTGAGTGACCTCAGAACACTCAGGCCTAAATGGGGTGGTGTTATGGAAAATTACTTTAACTATGTAAAGATGTGTTACCTTTGATTATGCTGTGTGTTACATTTGTTTACACTGCATTTGTTTAACAATGGAAGGATGTGTGTTTAATTATGTAAAGATATGTTGCATCTGTTTTACCTTGCCTTCCTAAGGCACCTGATAGATCTAATAAAAAGCTGAACGGCCAATAGCTAGGGAGAAGAGGGATAGGCAGGGCTGGCAGGCAGAGGGAATACATAGGAGGAGACATCTAGGCTCCAAAAGAGCAAGAGAGAAGAAGGAGAGGAAGGAATGGAACGAATGAGGAGAAAGAGCGGGACACGCCCAGGGCCAGAGCCAGGCAGCCACCAGCCAGCCAGACATAGAGACATCAGGAAGGTAAGCTATACAGAAGGAAAAAAGATAAAAAGCCCAGAGGCAAAATGTAGATAAAGAAAAATGAATTAAAGTAAGAGCTAAGATTAGGCTGAGCATTCATAACTAATAAGAAGTCTCTTTGTCGTGATTTGGGAGCTGGTTGGTGGCCTAAAAGAAAAAGCCTGGTATAGGATATCTTCATCAAATTCCTCCCCTCAGGGCTCAGGGAACCCTGAGAAAGAGGAGGCAAAAAGAGTGTAAGAGCCAGAGGGGATGGAGGAGACCAAGGAAATAAGGCCCTGTAAATTAACAGGATCAATGTACGCATGAACTCAAAGAGATTAAGACAGCATACACAGGGCCTGTGTGAGTCTTCTTCCAATGAGGTCCCAGAGCTAAAAGGAGAAGTGAACCCATGCCTCCATCCCTAGCCCAGACATTGTCTCCAATTGATGACCACTTGCAAATGGAAAATGTAGTTTTCTCCAAGGGAGTCTCACTGGGAAAACAAACCACTCAGAAGGGGAGACCACATGCCCCGCAGCAGATGCCAACAGAAAATGAACTCAGTGGCATCTTTGGAGGTTCCGTGTCTCATAATGTTGTGTCAGACTTTTATTTTTAAACCTCATTTTTAAATTTTAAATGTATATTTCTCTAATGTGTTAGTTTTTGTTTTATCTTACGATATTTTATTTCATTATTATCCCTTAGAAGCCTGTTCCTTTTCTAATGAGAGTCAGATGGGAGGGGAAACTGTAATCATAATACATTATGTGAGGGGAAAAAATCTATTTTCAATAAAAGAAAAAAATTAAAAATGATACACTTTGTTTAGCTGTGCTTGGAGGTGTCATGTCTCTTTCTGAATGAATTTCCCCTCTGTTTTCCATCTTTGTGTAGTTTTAGTGCCAAAGACAAAGTGTTTACCTATGAAAGACATAAGTAACCATCCTTCGGCTTAGAGGTTAGATGGGTTGATGAAACAAGGAGGTATCAGGAAAACTGCCAAGTAGAGTAGAACTCAAGGAAGAAATTTTATGGCTCAAATTCACACTTACTGCCTACAAAGAGAAGATGCCTGTGTTAGGCAGAACTTCCCTGACTTATTGCTTGAGTGTCTTTACTGAAGGCTTTTCCATTTGCTGTAATATGTTGGATGGTAAATAGAGCATTACCATGTCCTTAAGAAATTTTGATATTGTTTAGTAACTATTTTTGCATTGAGTTCTGATCACCTCAGCTAGATCTTTTTTCCCCAGTACGTTGACAGACTTTAAGTGGACAGCAGGGGATAAGGACGCTTATTCTACCCATCAGCAAGGCACTTGAAGTCATTACTATGAAGCCTCTTGGTGTCATCACTAGTTTAGTCTGTTCCATCCATAATCAACGAATACATTCAGTACAATTTTAATCACAACCGGTACAGTTTAAAAATTTTTGGCTTTTTTATGAGTCTGGAAAATAACCCATCCCATATATAATCAGATAAATGAACTATTGCTATGCATGTAACATTTATTCCCATCAACTGTGAAAGCCACGCATTGAGAGTTGATGCATCAAAAGTAAAATGTGCATGTTTGGGAAGATTGTAACGTATAGAAAAGCCTTGATTAGTCATACTTCAGCTGCTAAAAGCCATCATTAACCATGTTTTCTCTCTCATCCTTTCAAAGGAAGCATATCTGTCACAGGAAAACAAATTGCTGTCCTATTAAGTTTTAAAAGATGAAAAGCTACAGGCCCTCCTGGTTTCTTGAGGTTGTCGGGGCTCAGCTCTCAACCTGCCTACTTTCTTCACCTCAATTTTGCTCTTTCTGTAGGGTGAGCAATGGGACTTGATGCTGAAATAAATGGCAAGCCAAAGATTTTTGGCTTTCCAAATTCACCAAGGAAATGTTCAATTGCCTTCAGGCTGTCCAGAGTGGATTATTCATTACTTGAAAGATTATGAGTATTAAGCATTAAACTGCTTAATCCTGAGTTGAGCCCAAAATTCAGTTTACCAAGAAACCCTTCTTAAATTAAATACCTACACCAGCTGCCAAGTAACTCCTAAATGTTGTGGGCAGTATGATTTGCTGCCATTGGAGATGAAGGATTAGATAACAGCTGAGTGGCTGGTGGTACCCAAACCTTTTGAGTG
The DNA here is from genome assembly GCA_902168325.1 of Peromyscus nudipes. Classification (NCBI taxonomy): domain Eukaryota; kingdom Metazoa; phylum Chordata; class Mammalia; order Rodentia; family Cricetidae; genus Peromyscus; species Peromyscus nudipes. The sequence continues at coordinate 57,124 of CABHPH010081626.1, read as the reverse complement.
CAGTCAGAAGGGATGCAGACAATTAAGGCCATGTTTAGGTTAAAGTATATTTGTGCCACTTGAAGAAATGAATGGAGGGGAGACAGAGAATTTCTTTCAAGAATGTATTTTGAGCTTTGAAAATGACGTGCAAGGGAGTCAGTTTTGACTGTTGTTCTCTGTATCAAAGAAATATTTTTACCTTAGAAAAAGAATACTCAAGGAAAAGCTTAAGTAATTCACTCACGGTGTGTGGAGCAGGTCCATGGCTTCCTCCCTTAGTACTGAGGCAGAGCATCTCTGCCTCCTCTCAGCTGATCTGTGTCTCTTCTTCAAGGTCAAACTCAATTTTGAGCCCTCCACCACCCTCTTGCATTCTTAGCCTAAGTATAAAGCATTGCTGTCGTTGTCTTCATCATCTTTTATTTACAATTGGAGAAGAGGCTTTGGCTTTTCTTTATCTTGACAGCTTTACAAATAGCACAGAGCCTTCTCTTCTTAACACAGTTAAATGGGGCTCTACCCAGAGGCAGCCACCAACACTGAACACTTCTCCAGGCCTCCTCTGGCCTAATGAGCCCTTGATTATTATTTGGCATTATTGAATGTTAACAATAGGAAGGCTCCCCTCTGGGAGCACAATGAAAATGGCAAGAAATATAAGATTAGAACTGAGGAACCAGACAAAATAGCTCTTATTTATTGGCAGAGGGGAGGTACAAGCTGCTAAACCTCATCTCTGTGTCCTCTTTTATCAACTACTGTCAACTTTCCCTTTCTTCCTTGAGGGCAGCAGTTTTCTCTTTTTGCAATGTAACACATTAAAGAGACAAGTTTTATTTCAATAATGATATTAATAACGGAGTTAGAAAGTACTTGCCAATTGTTTAAAATAAAATTTAAGCTGCAAATGATTTCTTGCTCACATTTTTGTGTAATGGCTTTCTGACTCTGAGGCTGAATAAACCTTTGGGGGCTTATCTAGAAAGCTGAGGTGGATTTGCATTTATTGAGCAGTTCCTACATGCTAGGCCTAGAGGTGAGTGCTTGCATTCCTTGCTTGCTACGGTTTGAATATGTCCTATTTGAAATTGAGGTTTTACTAATGTTCTACTGGTAGGATGTAAGGCTATTGAGAAGTGATTAAGCCATAGGTATTCCTCCTTTGTGAATGGTATTAGGTACAATTATTAAGGAGATTAACAAAAGATATATTCTTCTGGGCCTTGAGTCATGCAGGGACAAAGTAGCACTCCCCTCTGGATGATTAAGGGTTCATCACCTTGGAAGTAGAAAGGAGCACTCAGAAGATACTAAATATGAAGGCAGCTCTAACTTGGACTTTCACAGTGTCCAGAAGTTGAGGAATATATTTCTATTCATGAACTGCTCGTTCTCAGATACTCAGTCACAGTAGCACATGGGTTATATCACTTTGTGTATACAAAGTGCCTTGAAACTTAGGCTGCTTTCATATTTCTGAGATGGGAGAATGGTATAATCATATAAAGTAACTCTCCCAAGAGCATACCTACTTCAGGAGAGCTGGAGTCAAGTGTGAGGCGATTGGGCCAAAGCTCAGGGTCTGAGCAGGCTGCTGGGAGATAATGTGATGGGAGAGGCAGTCTCTGTAACATCAGTGTTTGAGGTTTTCTCATCCTGTTGTTAGAGTTCAGAGGGCGTGGGTTCTTCCAAGGATGGAAGGACAGAGTATGTCAAAGGCCCTTCTGCTGATGCCCCTCTTAGAATGTGGGGATTCGAGAGCAGGCCCTTCATTGGTGTCTCAGGATTCCAGACCTTATGGCCCACCTAGCCACCACTATTGACTTTCTCTAGTATCTTCCTTCACCTGTGAAATGGGGTTGCTAATGTGAATTCCCACTTCACTATAGTCTGTCACTCCTAGCTCCTGTGCATTGCAAACTTATCCATATGGAGAGATTATCAGTAATAATTATTAAATCTTTATTTTAAGTGAGGTAACGAATTTCATAGTCTAGTTCTGTAGAGCAATTTCTAAAATGGTCTTATTAAATAAAAAACATGGAGTCAAATATAGGGGTGAAAGCCTTAGGTCAGGGAAATAGGGAAAGCCACCAGCCAACCTTACCTCACCAACTCTGCAGCTTCCAAATGCAAGTTACTGCCTGTCTACCCACACCTTTATTGCCTTACTGTTCTGCCCTCTCATTGGCTCTCTTAGCCTAGCTACTTCACTTCCTCTTCCTACACAGCTCTGTCACCTTCTGTCTGTCTGCACAGACCTCCAGGTCTCTATGGTTGGAACTGGGATTAAAGGCATGTGTCACCATGCTTGGCTCTCTTCCCTAGTGTGGCCTTGAACACACAGAGATCCTGCCTGCTAAGGGATTAAGGGAGTGTGCTGCCTGACTTACTTGTTTACTTAAAATGGCTGGCCTTTCCCCCTGATCTCCAGGAAAGCTTTATTTATTAACATACAAATAAAATATCACCACATAGTTCTTAAATTAAAAATCTCTATAAATATTGAAGAAAGTTTTATTGTTTACTGCTTGGGACATTTTTCACAATCCTTTTTTTTCAGTTGCCAAACAATGGCCAATAAAGCCTAAAATATTTACTATTTAGCCCTTTACCTTATCCTATTATCTCATTATAATTATTTCACAAAGGGGGTTGTTTTTCAGATATAGGAGTTGAGAGAGTTTGTTTTGTTACTAGAATAAAACATGGTATTTAATCTCCAAATGTGATCATTCTAAACTCTAGAAAGACCATTGTTCACTCTTGAGCTTCACCATGGTTTCCTGTGGTAGTGACAACGCATGTCGTTGATAGTTCAAGGACAAACAGTGAGAATGGAGGGGAGCAGCAGTGGTCCCACCTGGGGTCAGGGTATCCTGAAGGAAAGTTGGCTGTTCTTTGTTGTGGAATGTCAACACTTATACTGACAATCCTTTGTCATACATCTAACAACTGTGTAATTGATTGACACATTCTTTTTTGTTTGTTTTTTCGAGACAGGGTTTTTCTGTGTAATAGCTATGGCTGTCCTGGATCTCTTTCTGTAGACAAGGCTGGCCTGGAAATCACAGAGATTTGCCTGCCTCTGCCTCCTGAGTGCTGGGATTTTTTGTTTGTTTGTTTTTTTGTTTTTTTCAAGACAGGGTTTCTCTGTGTAGTTTTGGTGCCTGTCCTGGATCTTGCTCTGTAGACCAGGTTGGCCTTGAACTCACAGAGATCTGCCTGACATTGCCTCCCAAGTGCTGGGATTAAAGATGTGTGCCACCGCCGCCTGGTGACACATTCTTTATTTTGTTGAGTCCACAGAATATAGCCATAGAAATCTTTTGAACATAACAATTGACAGTTAATATATGAAGTGTTGTTGGCATTTCTGACAAGCAGAAGTAAGGAGATATCTTAGCACCCAGGTCTAACACGAAACATTAAAGTAAAAATGAAATGTTAAAAAAAAGAAAAGAAAGTAGAGAAAGCATGAATTTGACAAACAAAAATGTATTCAGGAAGTCTTTGTCCAATCAGCACACAGTCCAAAGTCCAGCTCTCTCCTCTGTATAATCTTGGGCAAGATTTATCTCTTTGTTTCTCAGTTTCCTCATCTAGTGAAATGGTAACTATAAAAAATCCACTTCATGGGCTTACTACAAAAACTGAATAATTAACATAAAGCAGTAAGGTATGTTTGACATAGGATCAATGCTAATATAAATTTTAGGAGAAAATATAGGCTGTGAGAAAAAAAAAAGAAGACATTGTAGTACCCAACCAAGGCCTTTGGGATTTGTACTATATTTCTCCCAACACTATTTTTTTCTACCCCTAAAATTCAAAGGTCGCAGGAACTATCTGAGCCCTCACGTCCTCTGGTTAGGCATGACAGTTTTCTATCCAACTGGGCTTCAATCTGTATCTTGTGAATCTTTCAATAACTCTAGCACCTGTAGTCTCAGGGGAAACTTTGGTGATCTGTCATTATCCCACAGCTATAGCCTAACAATACATTTCTGGCCATTGTGGCAATTGGAAAATAATTCATGTCACCTCAGTACTTTTCAATGATGCTGATTTCCCATTGTGTTTAATCAGGTAGAGTTAAGGCCTCATTATGCCATAAAACATCTGCAGTAAAGAGTAACCATTAAATCCTCAGAACAATTCATTTCAAATTATGGGAACCATTTGTGTTATCACACTCAGCTATAATGCACTAGGGATATCTGGGTAGTCACTAACAAGCTAAACTACCCTTTGAGCAATTCATTAGGGAAAAAGTCTGCTTCTTTTGTGATGTATGGTTTTAAATACTCTTTACTTGTACACTTATTGTCTATGGGTTTACATAATAAAGTTTTAGAGATGATATTTTCTAAAATAATCTAGCCGGGGAACTTCCGAAATTTAGTATATTTCCTCACTCAACCAAGAATCAAAAGTAAACACAATTTCAGACTTGAAATTTCAGAATTATTTCCCACCTTCTATTCTATTTCCTATTCCATTAAATCGCAAAGTGCCATGTTAGTACCAAAGTTACTAATTGTCCTTTTCTGTGAGAAGAGGTGCGTGCTCTGTGTGGTCACTACATGTAATTCTATATCTAATACATAGATTCTTTTCTTTCTTTCTCCTTGACAAGGACTAAATCTTTTATTTACTAAAGAGAAGTCAGAAGCAATGGGATCAAGAAGTTGATTTTTTTTAAGAAAGCCTCCAGGTCAACATACCTCTGTGATTGTTTTTAAAGCATGGCTTCTGATTCAAGAGCCTTCTGCTGATACAGAATATAAAAAGCAGATAGGTTTTCATCAGATGACAAAGGAAGGAAACATTCTTCAAGGAACTCTTAAGTAAAATTTTATAAAATTGGACAGTCTATTATTCTCCCCAAAGGAATTCTTAAGTAGTGATAGTTATAGTTTGTTTGTTTGTTTTCCTGTCTGGGTTATGCCTCAAATGAACCATTTTTAATATTATCTCAGCTCTTTCTTTAGTAGCTGGCAGGTGTTGAGGTGTCATTCTTGATGTTAAAATATGACTCTAAAGGACAATACAAGTTTTGAGTATAGGTAATTATACTATTGCTAGTAATTAGTTATTTACTCAAGGTGGAGAAACCTAACTAAATGAACTAAATGAACTACAGATCCTGGAATAAGCAGAAGGGTGAAGAAAGAACCATTTGAGATACATTAATACTTTTACTGGAGGAAAAGAAAACAGGTAGATGAACAGAGTGCAGACATTTTTCCCAATGCATTGAAAATCAAATGCAGGGTTGCAGAGTGAGAATTCCCCAGTCACCAAAAGAGGTAACTGTTGAGCTATAAAGCTAAGAATGACTTCTCATAGTTCATAAAAAAAAATTTCTAGAATTTTGATGAGGTTCACATCCAAAACTCTACTAACGGAAAGTTCTGTTCCTTCCATAGAACACTTAAGTCCAGTGGTGTACAGAGTCTTCCTAAAGCTACGATGAAGCCCAAAACCTTAGGCTCAGTAAACATAGGGTTGGTTCTACTCCAGTACATTGATGGTCTAAAAGAAGTTGTGTGATTCCCCTGGGTAAATATCCTAAATGTTCCTACTGTTGTTTGTACAGTGTTTGGTTTACGTAAGTTAATAGCATCTAGAAGACAAAGAAGCAGGCAAATGAGACCACTATAATGTCTAGTATAAAACAATTAACAGAAGCAAAATGTCAGAAGACCCCGATGTTTGAATTAGCTGTCAATAGCTTTAAGATGATTGTCATATATATTATAAATACCTAGTAATACCATTGACCTGTTTGTATGAACTTATGGGAAATTTCAGTGGAGAAATGGAAGTAGACAAAAGAATCAAGTGTAGTACAAGACATGAAAACATAAGATGCAAAGATTTTATTTAATAGATAATATTGAACTGAGAAACACAGAAAACAAGAACAGTGAATGTGTCATTCTTGTAGAAAGTAACCATACTAAAATACAAGGACAGAAAGAAAAAATACTCAAGTTGCTTAACAGAGGGTCCAACATCTGCAGGACAGTTAAAGACCATTTACCAAATGGGAAATCAGTCTATGAAGATGGAAGAAAGAATGGGGAAGAAAATAACATTAAAAATTATAAGGGTTAAGAATTTTTGACATCAGCTAGGTTCATAACTGACCTTGTGAAATCCATGATTAATGATTTTTACATTTAAAAAATACAAATAAAAATTACAAAAAATGTCTATATAATATCCCCCCTTTCCCCATTAAGCATAAGAAACTTAAATTATTTATTATCTGAAATTTTGAGAAAAATCCTGGCAATCCTTAAACTAAGATATTTTAAAAAGCAAAGTTAAGAAGGTTGGAAGAGTTCCCATGAAAATAATGGAGACTAGAAGACAATGGAATATCTTTTCATGTGCCAAATAAAGAAAATGTACAACAAAACTACACACTTAGCTCTAAGATTTCAGCTCTGCATTGACCTTTGTTGCCATTTATCAACTATGGAGTCATGGAGCACGTTTAAACCAGCTCTACAGATCTTGATTAATGAGTAGATAAAGCTAAGCAATGACAACTGTAGGATCCACAGATGATTAAAACAGACCAGACACCACTCCCCACAAAAGATAACATCCTACCAAAAGGTAAATGGATGCTTTATGGTATTACGCTCTCATGAGGAAAGGATGCAGGGAGTGCAGACCAGGAGAGCCAATTTTATTTCACAATGATGGCTTAGCTCTTTTTAGTAGTACAACACAGTGAACACACATTAGACTGAAGTCAGGAGAAAGGCAATGAATCACATTATACCTCTTGAGCATATTCCTTCTCCCTCCTTCCCTCCCTCTTTTCTTCCTACCTTCATTCCTTTTTTCCTTCTTTCCTGTCCCTCCCTCCATCCCTTCCTTCTTTCTTTCCTTCCTTCCTTCTTTCTTTTTACAAGGTCTCATGAATATCTGGCTGGCTTTGAACAACCTATGTAATTGAAAATGACCCTGGACTCCTGCTTCTCCTTTATCTGCTAAGTGCTGAGATTACAACAAACAAACAAACAAACAAACAAACAAAAACAAAAAACAAACAAACAAACAAACAAACAAACAAACAAAAAACCCACCAGGCTCAGTTCCTTGTTTGGTATTTTGATGACAACTTCTCCTTTCAATAGTTTCTTACATGCTTTAAGTGATTGATAGGCTTTTTAAATACCCTCAACATTGTTGGGGAATAATACTTTATGTGAAGTTGTGTTGCATTTGTTTATGCTAAATTTGTTTAACTAGACAAAGATATGTTACATTTGTTTATACTGCATTTGTTTAATTATATGAAGATGTGTTGATGTTTTACCTTGTCTGCCTAAGGCACCTGATTGGTTTGTTAAAAAGCTTAACAGCCAATAGCTAGGCAGTACAGGGATAGGTAGGGCTGGTGGGCAAAGAGAACAAGTAAGAGGAAAAGAAAGAATAAGAGGAGGAAGAAAGAGAAGGAGATGCCTGGGACTAGCCAGCCAAACAGCCACCAGCCAGTCAGACATGGAGTAAGACATACAGAAAGAAAGAAAGGTAAAAAGCCCTGAGGCAAAATGTAGATGAAGAGATACAGGTTAAAATAAGTTATAAGAGCTAGTTAGGATAAGCATAAGATAAATCTGAGCATTCATAGCTAATAATAAGTCTCTGTGTCATAATTTGAGAGCTGGTTGGTAGCCCAAAAGAAAGCCTGCTAAACAACATATACGTTAAAATATTGTTGGTAAAACATAAATTATCATCAATAAATGTTGTGGGATATTTGTACACTGTGTGAAGGTAAATTGCTGTGACTGGTGTAATAAAGAGCTGAACAGCCAATAGCTAGGCAGGAGGTATAGGTGGAACTTCTGGGCAGTGAGAGAAAGGAGGAGGAGGAATCTAGGCACATGAGAGAGTCAGGAGGAGATATGGAGGAAGCAGAATGGGTGGTATTTGATAGAATGTAGATTAATAGAAATGGGCTAATTTAAGTTATAAGAGCTAGTTTAAAACAAGCCTAAGCCAAGGCCAAACTTTCACAATTAATAAGTCTCTGTATCATTATTTGGGATCTGGTTGGAGGGACAATGAAAGACTCATTCATTACATATGGCATCCAACATGGAGGCATGAATATCTAAACATAGGGTCTGAGAAAGCTAAGAAAAATTCTGGACAGGGAGCCAGATGTGGATTCCTAGTCCTGCAGTCTCTCAGGAAATGCCAGTGCTTGAAGGCATACAGAGGCACAGCTACCAGCTGCTGCCAGTGGGCTGGAGCCAGCTGTCAACATCATGTGCTAGTGCCGTGCACTAAGCTGAGCCGTGTGGTGGTTGACATGGCAGTTTAGGGTTTGTCTCATGCAGTCAGAGAATGCTACAGGCACACAGTAAAGCAGTCCAGACTGAGAAAACTTTTAATCAGATACAGTAAAAAATGGGTATATACAGACACAGAAAGAAAATAGTTTAAAAATAATAAAGTCTTTAAAGAGAGAGTAAAGTAATATAAAAATGTAATAATAAGTCATGTAAAGATGGGAATCACACAGGGTGTCTGGATCCTGTATGGTGCTTTGTTGACTTTGAATTTTTAAAATACTAATGTACAAAAAAAACAATAGCTGCTAAGAGACATTGGATTATGTAAATTGCTAAATTAAACCAACCTATGTATTTTTAAAATGTCTTAACTTCAAAATGGATGTCAGAAAATATATTGCACTGGGGGAGAGGTTATGCCTTTTTTCCCCACAGGAAACAAAAAGTTATGGTTCTCTTCAAAATTGATGAAGATTTGATTTGCTTGGGGGAGACCTGAAAAATCTTACCTAAAGACAAAGAAAGAAACCAAGAAAGACTATAGGACAGTTAACAAATATGCTGTTCCCTTCACATGGGAACAGTTCTGAGAATGGATGAGACATGATGAAGTCCTTATGAGTTATTACTACATGCCATCCTTTCATATGACATGGAGAGAGGTTTGGTTATGCAGTCCAAAAATACTTATAAAATTAACAGTTGCCTTTTACCTGCTCAAACATAAAACAAAAACAAAAAACATCTTTAACTGACCTGTGCACACTGCACATTCCATAGTTATGTTAATGCAGCTATATATGTTACCTTTAAAGGTATGGGCGCCCACAAAGATTCCAACTTGTGGTTGGAATTCCATTTTGACTCAAGATCAGAGAGTCAGAGCTTGCTTTGCCCCATAAGGCTGCGCAATAGGATGTGTTGGCCAAAGGCATGGTTACCAGGTGTCTTATGCTTCAAGGCCTAATTACAAGAAGGCATGGTTACCAGGTGTCTAGGGAATTAAGGAAGGGTCTACACTTGTTTGTATTTTGTACTTTGATCCTGAAAGGGGGAGGTCTTTTGCCTCTCCCCTTGCTAGTGTACAAAAAGTCCTTTAGGAATAAACTCAAGTGCTGTGGATATCACGCTGTATAAATAAAATGCTGATTGGCCAGTAGCCAGGCAGGAAGTATAGGCAGGACAAGCAAAGAAGAAAATTCTGGGAACAGGAAGGCTGAGTCAGGAGATGCCAGCCTGACGTCCAGGGAGCAACATGTAAAGGCAACAGGTAAAGCCACGGAACATGTGGCAACATATAGATGAACAGAAATGGGCTGAATTTAAGATGTAAGTGCTAGTCAATTGTTAGCCTGAGCAATACAAGTTAGGATAAAAAATAAACTAGGTACAAAATTTTGGACTCACCAAGATAGAATAGATAATGAAATATTTTCGCTGAATTCACCAAATACAAATGGACTGGACATTGTGAGTATAATTCTTACTCGATAATTGTTCTTATTGTGTATAATTTTCCTATGTTAGCATTGAAACCTTTCCTTTTTATTTAGAAAAAAGGGGGAAATGTGGGATATTTGTTCACTATGTGAAGTTGTATTGCTATGATTGGTTTAATAAAAAGCTGAACATCTAATAGCTAGACTGGAGGTATAGGTGGGACTTCTTGGCAGAGAGAGGAAGTAGGAGGAGGAATCTAGGTATGTGAGAGAGAGGAGAGGAGTCACAGAGGAAGCAGGATGGGTGATATGTGACAGAATGTAAATCAATAGAAATGGGTTAATTTTAGTTATAAGACCTAGTTAAAAACAAGCCTAAGTTAAGGCCAAGCTTTTATAATCAGTAAGTCTTCATGTCATTATTTGGGAGTTGGCTCACTAGACAGAGGAAGACTCTTTACAAGTAAAATCAGTTAAGTGCACCTCTGCTCTGTGCTGAAGAGATGATGCTAAGAACTTGTGTTTTGTAATATTATATGTCAGCAGAGAAATACACTTGTAGGGACAGAAACACGTTTAGAGGAGAACAGTGAGAAAATTTCAACCTTCTTAGGAAGTTTTTGTACTAAGAATTTTTATAGTAGACTTGAAGAGAGAATCAGTTTCAAAAACAAAGGAAAGGAGGAGGAAGAGGGGGAGGAGGGAATGAGGAGGATAGGGAAGAGTGGGGCAGGAGGAATGAAAATGGGAATTGTATGCACTTTGATATTTGGGATCCTGGCTAAGCTGCCCCCTGTACCCTGGGAAAACTCATGACGCTGTTTGAATCTCGATTTCAGCATCTGTTAAATGGTGACTATGAAACTGGTTTATGATGCACAAATTCAGATTCAATGAGATAATACTAAAATAACATTACTTAAGTGCTGCTCTTGCATTTAACTCTAAGCAAATAGATCTACACTAGTTTTAATTACCTTAAAACGGTGGGAGTTACATTGAAACAGAACCATCTGGTTCTTTTTAGTTGAAAAATTCAACTATATGCTTGGTGTAAAATATTCAAAGGTCACTGAACACAGTTGGAATTAGATGATATTTAAGGCCCTTTCCAACCTTCAAGCCATATTTATACAATATCATCAAATAACACTGTATACCAGTTTGCAGCTTTAGACTCATTGCTATACTGTGTTTGCATGTGTCTTGCACACGAGATGAAATGGGGTCAGGACAGGTGTATGGACAAAGCTTCCAAGTAGAGTAGAGCAGACTGACAGGAGCAGAGACCCAAACAGGCTCTCCTGCTGGGCGTCTATCAAAATCATAGTCCATTGCCTCTAAATTTTATAGATTTTTGTAACAGGAACACAAAGGTTCTTGCTATATGAATAGGAATATTCAATCGGTCTTTGTTGAAAGCTTTTAAGGTTTTAGTAAAGCTCAGATGAGCTTTTGGAATTGTCTAATGAAGTTGTATATTCTCCAAGTTAAGAAGTAGAAAACAATAGACTTTGTGGTATGCTGTAGACATTTTATTTAGAAAGAAGCAATGCTAATAATGAAAGACATGCCAGATAAAATGCCTAGAAACTGTCAGACTTGTGGCCATGCTGTTCTTTATCTGATACCTTAATAATATATAAAAATCTGGCTTACAGAAAAGTCTCCTTGTTAGTATTGTTATCAGCAACAATGACTGATCTACAAGGGTGCATGAAGAGAGATGCTTCCAGTGGAACATCTGAGAGTGATTTTGATGAAGCAGCTTAGGGAAGGAAAATACAAAAGAGGCAGCAAGAGACGGATTGCCAGGAAACCTGAAAAGTTAAAATGTCCTTGTTTGCTTCCGACTGGAAAGGTCCTGATTGTTCATATTGATTAAATTAAAATCTATGGGAAAGGAACTTGCTATCATGAGTTATTTTTGCTACTCTAATTTATTATATTTCCTCAGTTATAGGGGTGTGTGTGTGTGTGTAATTTTGAGAGGAATCAGAGTTTCACATAATTTAAGGTTCTCTGTAGTCACTATAACTGAATTATATTTTTCACTTATTTTATGGCTCTTATATTCTCCCCTCTTCCTCTCTCTTCTTTCTTCTCCCTTAGAAGATGGCAGAGAGTATGGGAAAATGCTCTGAAACCTAAGTTTTAATGGTAACAAGCCACATGTGCAGGAGGACTACACCTATAGCGAACTCTTGGCTAGAGAGGTACTTGTATATGGCAATGCTGATAGCATTTTTTAAAAAAATTTTGGCTTTAACTTATTATCGTGGTTTTATAAAATGTCCTATTTAAAAAAACAAGAGTGTAGTATTGAGAAAGTTCTTAATGAATTCAGATATCTCCTTCCTTCTAAGATAAATTTAAAGATGTAGAAAGAAAATCTCTGATGTAGTAAGGAAACAAGTGCAGTATATGAGTAAGTATAAAGAATATGTAGATGATATAATACTTATGATGATGGTTGTAAGCAACTGTATCACTGTAGTGTTTGGATCATCCAAGTGTTTTTATACATATCACCTCCAAAACCTAACAAAGAAAGATTGCTAGTTATTTATGATTCTTAAAAACATGCTAGTGAAATGCAATATACGTACAAGAGATCTACTCCAAAATGTTCAGATTTTTTTATATTGAACATTCCATGTAAAAGGTTCAAGAAACAAGCTGTTTATGCCCATGTACTCACTAATGCCCTTTATGTAGCAGCTAACCACGTTCTTCTACACTACACCTTAGCTCTACCTGTTCTTAAGGTACAAACAAATGAAACCATTTAGTGTGCCCTTTTTGTGTTTGATTTCTTTTCTATATATTGTGCTTTTGAATTTATTCTGAAATCTCATTTTATAAATTCCATTTTGTGAGTAAATCATCATTTATATTTATTGGCAGTTGAATTTTTCCTAGTTTGTGGTAATTATGAGTAGCGTTACTGGTAAGATTTCTCTCAATTTTCTGGAATAAAGTGATTATTATAGGATTTGATATGACCATGACTCAACACAACTTTGCTTCTGTTGGAAAATAATGCCAAATTAGGAACATCACAGAGTTTGACAGATAAAACAATAAATATTAGATTTCTGGTTTCAGCTGTGACTCATATGGAGCTTGTATATTTGTTATTATATAATAATACAAACTACAAATCTAAAAATATCAATAATTATTCTGACAACCATTGGACATCTCTAGACAAGCTTTCCCCCTAAAATCTAGAGAGACATGTGAATACAGAGTCACAGCTGAGATCCAGTTACCAGGAACCAAAGAAATTGGAGCCCTAACCCAGGATAAACACGTTTGTGGTGATTTTAATGGATAGCTGAGGCTGAGGATGGAGTGGCACACTCCCATACTAACTACTGCTCCAGTGCCACAGCAATGCAATGTAATGTCTGTTAGATGGAAGATGTGCAAGAATTATGATGGTTATGGGTTATAGTCACTGAAAAGCGAAATCAACCAAGATGACCTTTAACAGATAAGTGAGCTCTGTTGCTTGCGTACAGAATACAGTAATGAGCATAACCTAAATGTGTATTACTAAGTGAAACAGACCAATCTAAAAATCCTACATGTTGTATTTTCTAATTATATAACATTCTGGAAAAGGCAAAATTACCCAGCTGATAATGAGCTTGGTAATTAGCAGAACTATAGACCAGAGGAGATTTGAACAGATGAAATGTGGGATTTTTTATATTTTTGGTTGTGAGCCTAGCCTTTAATGGCTGAGCCATCTCTCCAGCCTGAAATGTGAGATTTCTTAGGATAGTGATGTTATTCTTCATGATACTGCAGTGATCAATAAGTGACCTTATTATGAGTTTGTTAAAACTTACAGAGATTTTTTTTAGAAATAAATACCGAATATCATGCAAATTTTAAGATTAGGAAGTTGGAGAATTTCATTATAGAATTTAAAATTCAACAAAATAACTATGTTGCAAATGTATGAAATAAACTCATTTTAGGATATTGGAGAACTGATGATCTAAGTAACTTAGAAAAACAAGTACAAACTGTAAGGTTAAAAGCCAAACAAATTGTACTTAAATTAGCTTTTATATTGATAGTGCTGCTTCACATGAATATATGGATTAGTAAAAGTGAAAGCACTATCATGTGTGCTGAAGTTGGCAGAATGGGAAGATTTTTAGCACTGTTTATATTGGAACTTGTAGATAGGCAATGAGGGAGAGATAGGATGGTTCTTGGTGTTCATTCACATTTTGCTTAATGTAGACACATATGGTTACACATAAAAATATTTATAGATATGCTTGTATGCAAGAGTAAGAGACATATTTTTCTTACTTTCAGATGAGAGGGGCTTGAAGTCATTGCATTTCAGTTTCAACAAGCACAGCGCCCAGATATCTGTTTGCAGACGGCATGGTCTAAATATTTTTTCAAAGCTGCCAGAGCTAGTAAATCAATTCAGTGGAATTTCAGAATACAAAATCAATATACAGAACTCAGGTGCAATTCTACCTACTATCAATGCACTCTCTGAAAAAAGAAGGTGAAAATCATAGTTATGTTAGTATCATAACAAGTAAAATACTTAGAAACATAGTGATTCAGAGAAGTGAAACAGCTCTACAATGAAAACAATTAGACATTTTAAAGAAATTGAAGATGTAAATAAATGTTATCCATCTTAATGTATTAGAAAATTTATCATTCTTAAAATGTCCATAGTAACTAAACAGTTTGTCAAAATTTCAGTGACAGTTTTCATAGAAATGGAGAGAACAATCTTAAAATTCATATAGAACTCCAAATAGCCACAGAATATAAATAGTCAAAGCTGAACATGTTTCTTAATTTTAAATGATATAGCAAATATTGAGTAATCAACTCAATGCATACTGACACAAAACAAGACCCAGAGATAAATAAAATAGAAATCAAAATCCCTCCAAAGAAACACATGCATTTGACAAAGATTCCATGGATACAAAATAAGTATAAAAATTGGGTTTTCATATATAAAAGCATGAATTTAGAGTTCAGTTTCATACCACCAAGAAAAACTAACTTGAAATAAATGAATGGTTCATATTTAACAAGTAAAGTGGTAAAAATTTTGGAAGAATATACAGTGACAAGCTTGTTGCCATTAATTTTAGCAACTTAAAAAAAAGATTCTGAAACTATATGCATCAAAACCAAATCCTAAGAGTTACATCAAAATGAAAATTTGCTTGTAAAAGAAAGGAACAACAAAATGGAAAGAGAATCTACAGAGTTGAGAGACATACATATAAACCATTTACCTGATAAGGACCTAATACCCAAATATATAAGGAACTCATATATGTGGGCCTTGTCCCTACATGAGCACTATTGACAGTTGATTGCTGCTGAGAAGGGGAGAGTGTGGTTTCTTCAGATGTGTGGCTTCTCCTCAGTTGCCCATGCACCCCTGCATGACCCTACACCCATGCACATATGGGCAGCACTAACTAGACTCAGTAGATTATAACAAAAATGAAATATGAGGGGGGAGGTGAGAAAGCCTGGGAAAAGTTGGGCATCAGGATGGATGTGACAAAAATGCATTGTGTATGTATATGGAATTCTTAATAAAGAGATATATGGTATAAATATTTTTTAAATGACAAAGTATCTGGATTAGCATCTTCTCAAAAAGACAGATGCATAGCAAATAGTTATTCCAAAAGGGCTCAGGTCACTAGTCATCAAAAACCTTCAAATCAAAGCCACAGCATGCTTATCACTGTTAAGATTGTGTTCCCCAAAACATAGTAAACATGGTGCCACTTAAAATACAAATTACTATAGCTACTCTGAAAACAATATTAAAGTACCTAAAAAAAGTCAAACGAGGACTATCAAATAATCCAGGATTCCTGTTTCTGGGTTCATCTCCTTAGGTTCACTTGTAGTACTAGTTGTAATAGCCAAAAACATGGAAACTACTCAAGAGTTCATGTCAACTAAATAAGTCATTGTGTGTATATATATACACGTATATACATACATTATATACATATACAATAGAATACTGCCCAATCAGAAAGAGGAAGTACTGCCATTTTACACATACACACTGAGTAAACTGTAGGGGCAACATTCTTAGTGATGTAAGTTAGAGCAAGACAAAAACACTAGTATCTTACTTAAATGTGAGTCTGAAAAATTCAAACTTATAAAGCAACAAGTAGGATAAGTGTGAAAATGTGGGAGATTCTGATTAAAATGTACACAGTTTTAGTTATAAGATAAATTCTTGAGAACTAATATACTACATGGTGAGTACAGCTAATAATATTGTAGTGAAGCACTTGCTGAAAAAATAGAACTTAAATGTTCTCTCTCTCACACACACGTACCTGTATCCATCCATCATTTAGAATTTTAAGTAATATATGCAGACATTGTCTTTGAGGCAAGGGGGAAGACATTATATATATGTATATATCAGTGGTAGGTGGTGAATTCCCTCAAAATTCCCTCAAAGGATCTGCATATGTATAGTGAGGGAAAGAGAGACCTGGGAATACTGTCTTAGCCAGATGATCAAGGTTCAAGTCAGCTGTGAGACGTAATGTTCACAATACGTACCCCTGTTAGAGAGTGATAGAATGTGACAAGAATGGCTCTTTGCTTCTGTCATCCACCTCTTAAGAACCCATAACCCCAGGCTCATGAAAAGTACACTATAGAAACGGGACATCAAGCAAAGTACTTGGCAGTGTTCCTCAAAACTGTTTAGGATATTAAAAACAAGGAAAGTCTGTAAAACTGCAACATCTGAGAGAAGCCACAGGAGACAGAAAGACCGTGAGACACGGGGATCTACATGGGATCTGGGAGTAGAAAATGTGGAATGGGAAGAATAGAGGCTCCAAATTAAGAATCTATAGTAGTAACACTAATGCATAAATACCTGCTTATTACTTCTGATAAGTATACCCAAGTTATGCATGTGTTTATACTAAAATACCATGCACTTGGGGTCTATGGGATCTCTTTTTTCTTGGCAACTTTCTTGTAGACATAAAAGTATTCTAGGACTGAAAAGTGCTGTGGGATGTTCTGTATGCTGTGAATATGTGTTGCTCTGATTGGTTGATAAATTAAATGCTGATTGGTCAGTAGCCAGGCAGGAAGTATAGGCAGGATAAGCAGACAAGGAGAATTCTGGGAAGAGGAAGGCTGAGTGAGGAGACGCCAGTCCTCCGTCAAGGGAGCAGCATGTAATGGCACTCAGGTTAAGCCACGGAACATGTGGCAACTTATAGATTAACAGAAATGGGCTGAGTTTAAGTGTAAGAGCTAGTCAGTAGTAAGCCTGAACTAATGGCTGAGCAGTTTTAATTAACATAAGACTCTGTGTGTTTACTTGGGTCTGAGCTGCTGTGGACCGGGCTGGACTCAGGAAAGTTTCAGCTACAGAAAAATATGTTTATTAAACATGTATGTTAAGAGCCTTTCTCTTTATTCTTGAGACTGTGAGGAATGAATGACCTTTCAGAAGAAAACTGTAATTTAAAAGTCAGAAGTGTACAGTTGTGATCAGGTGTGCTTGGATGCACCAGGAGCAACAGGTGATAAATCATTGTCAAGTGTTAAGCCTGCACTTACAGCCTCCTCCTAAAACTAGCTTCTCCTCCACTGGCAAATGAGGAGACTGCCTGCTATCTAAACAGCCTCTGGGGAGAAAGTTGCTCTAGAATCCTTCTCAAAATTTCTAACCAATGTGTTCATCAAGCAAGATGACAGTGGCTTGCAGCTTCAGTGTCAAATCGGAAACACTCTCCTGAAGACAAGCACAGCATTTCTCTGAATCCTGGCTTTTGTTTTTAAGACATGGGAACTCTGCATCCTACTGAGTAGTGTATGTAAATGACACATTTCCACCTTAAGTCTTTGTAGAATATGATGCTGCTGGAAGCTATTTTTACCTTCATGTGACTTTGGTATGCAACTGCAGATGGCTATGGCTGGATTTGTCGTTTAATTTACAAGTTAAGAGAGAAGGCATTTAAAGAAGAATCATGGAGCTTAGAATGCTCAGGGGTGCCCAGACTTAATGAGGACTATCCCTTCATCTAGCTCCTGCTCACATCAGGCCCATCTGTTAGACATTTTTGGTTCAGGTTTTCCATATACCATAGATTTCTCATTAGCCCAATCTTTCTTTCTATAGTTTAACAAACTGTCTCATTTAGAATGTTCTTAACGGAAGAGGTAGTGACTTGTTCATTGAATTGACTGTTCTAAGGAAAATTCCTTAGAATTTGTAGACACAGATAATGTTCCTTTTTGGCCTTTGAGTGGTTATAATAATAACAGCTTTCAGTCTGCAGAATGAAAATATTGACCATTGCATTGAGTTTTAAATTCCCTTCTTATGTTAGCAATATTTTTCAAAACTCTCCATAAATGCCATTTATATTTACTGTTATATCTACAAATGTTACTTCTAAACTATTTCTGTTCAGGACAGAGAATAGAATTTTTAAAGTAGCATCAATTGAAAATATCATGAAAATCATCTTTTTTTAACATTTTTATTTTTAAGAATTTTTATCAATTTGAGAGTTTCATAGAATGAATTTTGATCATATCACCCTAACTAGGTCTTCCCAGTCAATCCTATCCAACTACCAACTTTATGCCCTCTATTTTTTTTTTTAAATTCAACAATCTGTCTACTCCTATTTGTGCTGTCCATATATGTTTGAGTGTGGGGCCATTCACTGGAACAATATTGACCTACCAAGAGCCACAACCTTAAAGATAACTGATTCTCCCTCTTTTAGAAGACACTACCTCCCCATAGCTCTTCAGTTAGGGGCCAGGGCTCATGGAACCTTTCTTAATCCATGTTGGAATGGTACCTGGCTTGATCTTGTCCGGGTCTTATACAGGTAACCCTAGTTGCAGTGACTTCATGAGCATAGTGGTCCTGTCATTTTCAGAAGACACTGTTTTTCTCTGGTCCTCTCCAACCACTGTTTCCTACAATCTTTCAGGCCTCTCTTCCATGATGATCCCTCAGCCTGGGGAAGGGGCGGGATGTAGATGTCTCATTTGTGGTTGAGCAGTCCACTGACATTTATTCTATTCACACTGACTTGGCAGAACAGCAGATCTGGTCAAGAGCTGTGGTTGGGAAACTTAAAGGTCCCAGTGGTGAAACTACTTAGATTATTTTACTAAATAAACACAGTATCAAATTGTCATGTAGATTCACATAAGTATACCCATAGGTTAGTAGAGCTCCCAGACCTCATCAGAGAAGTTTCTTTGTGCAGTAAATGGTGAAAAATCATGATTTACAAACATTTCTTTGAAGCAAGAATAAATAAATAAATAAATAAACAGCATAATTTAATCATACAGAAAGGGTAATGTAAGAAAGCTTTTATATGAAAAAAAGAAAGATGATAGATATGCCTGTGGCTAACATCAAGAAGAATCAATATGGATGAGACTTCTCATCACTTTCAGGGGACCAGTGCTGGGCTACTATTCTGAAAGTCAAGAAGCAGAGGAATAGAAAGTGACACCTCATGTCCTCAGATGGCAGCTATCTTCTAATCCCTTGGTTAGAAGGCTCTAAGCATCAAGTAATGTTTATTAGGCCTTGGGAAAGTGACCAAGATTGGTTAGATGGCAGTAGCTTGGATTCTACACTACAAGACTGTCAAGGCAGGCCAGGGAGAGTACCAACTACATTCAGTTAACTGGCCTTGGATGTTGATGAGAGTGACGCTTGATAGCCCCTGCCAAATGGAAGCTACATAGCCAAGTGCTCTTCATTCATCCTGGGAAGCTCTGCTTTTAGGGAAAAAAGTCCAACCACCCTAAGTCCATCTCACGTGACATGACAGAATAGGAAGAACATGATACTCTTTAGATGCATCCTCTGTGACCTTAAACTCAAAGTAAAGAGCAATTGAAACCACCTTTCTCTTGTTTACCAAATGCTGCTGTGGGATCAACTGGATTCAGATGCATGTTTTATTATGAGGGAGGAGCAAATAATTTTATTCTCTCCAAATTCAACTGCACATGCTAGGAAAGGGGGTTGGAACATCTTGGTGTGTCCCTTCTTATGCGTTCTGTTGTTTTGCTTCCTGTGTATTTTGAAGATAGACCTTTGGCTAAGGTTTCATTTAGGAACAGTCTAGAATCCATTTACTTCCAGTCAACTACAGGAAAAGTACCTGAAGAACATGATTGGGAGTATCATGACTCCTTGTAGCACCTCTGTTTAAAGCAGGCTTCTGATAAGTCTTGCCCTAGAGGGAGACAACGAAAGGCAGTGTTTCTATAATTTATAATGCAAATTGGGTACAACACAACAGATTAATTAGAGAACATGTTTTGATGTGCATTATGTAGATAGAAATCGGTTGTAATGTGATTGAGTTCAAGAAGTAACCCCTTGGGAACAAGAAAACAAAAAGCAAAACAGAGCCACTCTGGCAAGATGCAGAAACACATGCACACTATCTGAGGTGAGCATGGCTGCTCAGTTGGGAGAATAGCGTTAGTAGGCAGGTTATGTAATTATAGATCATCGATGAAACACAATCCATGAGATCAGTGAGCTCTCCTAGTTCTCTTCCAGGGGTCAGAGCCTTGGACTTCAGTTCTACCAGAGTGAATATATCTTTTAGGAATCCTAGTGTCTCCACAGACAGAGTAGTACGTAAGTAGAAACCATATTCCACAGTTTTTCAATATTCTGGGTCTGCAAGTATTAAGAGAAATTTGTGAAGCCAGGAGATACAGCATTACAACTGCCAGCAGACTATCTCCTCCTCCCTAAAAATTTTCAAATTCTTCATCAAGGAAATTTCAATCCATAGAAAACAATATATAGATAAATACTTAGAATAATTTGAAATCATATCGGCAGAAAAGCAGGCATAGACTATCATATGTCCTCAGAAACATGTGTAATTGTGCAATATGAGGTTCCCCCTTAAGAAACAAGTATCAAGTAAAGAAGGAAATAAGTGCATTCAAACTGGGGACTGTGTTTGTGTTTACTGTGAGGTACTCAATTGGTTTAAACCAAAGCAAAATGAAATAAACAAGCCACAGTTGAACTGTTCTTTCCTCTGAACAGGAGATAAATTTGCTTGCTCATTCAAATGAGTCTGAGTTGGGCATGAAGATTTAGGGATGGCTGTGAGTGGTCAGGAAGACTATGGTTGGATGGACTCTAAAATGCATATGATTAAGCACAGCGTCCTGGAGAATATGGCATTTAAGGGACAAAGGGAGGAAGAGAAGGACATGAATGAGATGCTAACAGAGAGTGACATCACAGAAGCAAAGTAAGGAGGTTGTTCCTCACAGAGGATTGGGGGACACATTAAATATTACTAACAGGTGGCATAGTCTAGATTGATCTAGAAAGGAGATCTTGAGATGCTGCACACTGAGGTAGCAGGCTATGGAATGTGATGGCAAGGGAGTCTAGGAAGCACTATGATAGGCTCAGTATAATCACCTCTCCTTGGGCTACTCTCAAACTTAGAGCTATAATGAACATGTTTCTAATTTGATTATCCAAAGAAGCAACAAGCAAATAATAGGTTATGAGCTCCAATCATCTCTTGTTGGAACTTGTACCATAGTAGAATGAGCATTCATTTATCTCCAGCTATGTGTAAAGTAGTTTTGTTCTCCCGGTTGAAATAAACACAGCAGGGAAGCCAGTGGAAGATCTGTGGTACAAGCAAGCTGGTAATTTCCAGAAGAATGGAACAAAGGGGCATAGCAACAATACAGGCATGGAGCAGTAGCTTAAGATGGGGCACAGGAGATGTTCATGCAGAAGTAGGAAAAAAATAAGAAAAAGTTGTTAGAAAATGGAGAAGTAGCTCACACAATGCAATGTCATTTTTGGTTTCAATGACCCAACTGTAGCTAGAGTTTTCCTGCCTGGCCCACAGTCAGGACAAATCTCTGTCACCCGCCAGTCCCACAGCCGCTCAGACCCAACCAAGTAAACACAGAGACTTGCATTGCTTACAAACTGTATGGCCATGGCAGGCTTCTTGCTAACTGTTCTTATAGCTTAAATTAATCCATTTCTATAAATCTATACCTTGCCACCTGGCTTGTGGCTTACCGTCATCTTCACATGCTGCTTGTCATGGCGGTGGCTGGCAGTGACTCCCTCTGCCTTCCTGTTCTCTCAATTCTCCTCTCTGTTAGTCCCGCCTATACTTCCTGCCTGGTCACTGGCCAATCAGTGTTTTATTTATTGACCAATCAGAGCAATTTGACATACAAACCATCCCACAGCACCCAACAGTATAGGATGTACCCTATTCAGGTATAGTTGGATCCAGGGGTTCAATTCATATCTCCAGCTTCCTTTGTCCTCTCTTAGTTTTGCTTTTAATTTGTATTCATATAATTTCTACACAGATTTTTACAGACTGAAAAATGGTGCACAGTTCCAGGTTGTTTGGTATTTGAATGCCATAATTTCCAGAATGTAATTTTTAATGTTGCCATTAATATAAGATATGTGAGGTGAGGTAAATTATAATAAACAGAAACTTACTGATGCTCTTTGAAGCTTGAAAAATTTCATTTTCAAGGTGCCAGCGTCTAAGAAGGGCTTTCTCACTATATTATCACATGGAGTGGGTAGGAGGAGTACCCATGTGAAGGTTTAAACCATCCTTTTATAGTGACAGCAATCCTACCCATAATGGCAAAGATGTCATGGCCCAATCACCTCTTAAAAGTCTAACCTCTCAATATTGTTCCAACCATAATTAAATACCAACATGAGTTACAAAGCAATAAGGTGCTTTTCATCTTCCTATGTTCGTCCTTTCCAAACAACTTCTTAGTCTCATTGATCTATATGCTCATTCCAGATCTAATTGCTGTTCTAATGTTGATGAGAAATTGTGATTACCCAGTCTGTGTATCATATCTCTCTACTGTGGTCTTTCAATCCAGACTCCTCCACTGATAAACCCAGAGAAACACTTTGGGAATTTAAAGGATGACATCCTAGCTTGAGTTTTGTTGCTGACATAAATACTATGACCAAAACAACATGGGGGAAGAAAGGATTTACATGGCTTGCTGGCTAAGGTCCATGGAGGAAAGCCAAGGCAGGAACTCAAGGCAAGAACCTGGAGGCAAAAACTGAAGCAGAGACAATGGAGGGGCACTGCTTACTGGCTTGCTTCCTTTGGCTTGTTCATCTACCTTTTTTGGAGAGCCTTGGCCCACCTGCCCAGGGATGGTACCATGCACAGTGGTCTGGGACTACCTCCACTGAATAGTATTCAAGAAAATGTCCCATAGGCATGTCCACAGGCCAATCTGATGGACACAGTTCCTCCACTGTGATTCACTCTTTCAAGGTGTGTCTGGGTTTGTGTCAAAAAACTAACCAGAATAGCTACAAGTGGAGAGGCTGGAGAGATCACAGATGATACAGAAAATGACACACCAGTCACACCATGCCTAAGAAATAGAAGAGAAAGTGATCAGGGAGTATTAATATGGTCTCCCTGAGTGACACGATTGTAGATTAATTTCAATTGTTTATCCATTGTGCGACATTAGACAAATTTCTTAATCTCCCTGATCTCAGTTTCCAATCTAAAATCCAAGTGAAAAGAATACATTTCATGTTAAAAATAATAGCTTTGTTTAAGAATGATGAATATTAGCAAGTGTATGAAAAACAGATAAACTGGTTTGCCACACACAGTACTCGCATGAGTGGTAGTCATCAGGATGCCCTCTCTACTTTGAGACATATGCTGTATTCACTATTGAGCTCTGTTTCACAGAGCTTTGAGAAGTCCAGCCAATGTTCTTCATCAGACTCCTCCATCAGTATTAGCTCATTTTATCACAGCACACATCAACAAGACTGTCTCTATAGTACAGCAGCATGACATTGTGTTTGCACTACTGAGTATCTGCATGTGTTCTCTGCTTTTTCTTGTCTAGGAAGTCTTCCTGGGGACGGCCGCTGTCAACTTCACTAAAGCTTTTGAATATTCAAGTACCTTTTGCTTCCATATCACAACTCCACATTTGGAACTG
The DNA here is from genome assembly GCA_902168325.1 of Peromyscus nudipes. Lineage (NCBI taxonomy): Eukaryota > Metazoa > Chordata > Mammalia > Rodentia > Cricetidae > Peromyscus > Peromyscus nudipes. The sequence continues at coordinate 33,273 of CABHPH010081626.1, read as the reverse complement.
ACATGGCTTGACACAAAGGGAAGGGGAGGGTAGAGATGGAACAGTGGTTGCATGCGGATAACATTCTGCAGAGAGAAACACGCATGTGGAAGCAGTGACAGACTACTTACAAAAAACACAAATGTTTTGGAATTTGAAGCATGATGAACTACAAAGATTCAAAGCAGACTGTATATTATACTTTTTGAGATAGAGAAATATGGTTAAATATAAGGAGAAATCAAATACTCTCATGCCACGACTTCCAGATATCTTTCTAAGAAAAAAAAAATCCTAAAAACAAAAACATCTGATAGAGCTTAAATCAAAATAATGGCTAAAACGTATAACTCTAATAGCTTCAATTTTGAACGTTAAAATAATTTAGTAGACTGTCCAGAGAAAAACTGTGCCAGCAGAAACATTGTGATGTCAATCATATTATATTGATTTTCTACCTGCAAACCATACTTGACTTACAGTCCCTTAATATTTTAACACTTTTTATAACATCATAATTCTTTTACTTCTACTTCAAAATCATGTCATAATACAAATAAAGGTCTTGGGAGATGGCTTGGTTGGTAAAATATTTGCCTTATAAGAACAAGGACATAAGTACCATCCTCCGAACCCATGTAAAAAAGCCAGGTATGATGGCATGAAGGCATGTGTACTTGTAATCCCAGAACTAGGGCAATAGAGACAGGCCAGCTGGCATAGTCAACTTGGAATCTGAGGCCAATGAGAGACTGTCTTAAATAAAAAGGTGCAGAGCCCCTGGGGAACAACACTTGATGGTATCCTTGACTTATACATGTGCAGCTATGCACACACACACACACACACACACACACACACCTGAATATACACACATACAAGTAAAAAAAATAAATAAAGGTAAATATGCTTTCTATTGAACATGTATGTCTTGAAAATGTTACAGTAAAAGTAAGGAATATTATAAAACATTTAATTGTATCATACGCTGTGTTTGTGCACACAGATCCTGTGTCTAAGGGCTCAAACAGCTATAGATGGAACAGATTTTCTGAGTGTTTTGTGTAAACTATGCATGCACATGCAGGTTTTCCTTGTTATTATCCCCTAAACACTACAGTTAACCACTATATACTAGAGTTTTACATGGTAGAGTAAATCACACTGTAAGTAATGGTTTGAAATTGAGCAGAAGATTGTAGGGGTCATATGCAAACACAATGTCATTTTATGAAGAGACGTAATCTATGTATTTGTTTACTTTGAAGCTGGCCCCGTATCCAGTGCCACATGAACATGGGAGGATGAGAAACTTTAAATCTTCCCAATCTTCTAGTCCACACCCTAGTCTGCGTCTGTTAGCCAGAGGCATTGGAATGTTTGTTCTGGCCAACACTAGGGCTAAATCATTGTCTGGTCTTGTTCTATAGGCATTTAACCAGCAGACAGGTGTTAACCAAAGGAAGGACACTCATCAGAAGGATAGAAACATCTCCGATTTGACAAGAGCACAGAGTATGGAACACTCAGGCTCACATAAGAATCATCTGGTAGTTATCTCCATGAAAATACCTTCCATTGCTTTCCTTTGGAAGGGGATATATGTTCAATCAGGCGGGCAACTTGTGTTCATTTATTCAAGTCATACTGTAAGTAATTAACATCTCAAAGTTTCCCATTTGGGGCAAAACACTGAATTATTCTCAATCCATAAGCATCCCAGGATAATTCTTGATTCATCATAATTCATTCATTCAATTTTTATTGAGTACTGATTTTGTGCAATGCACAGGCAAGGATTCTTTTAAGGATACAAAGATGAATGAGATATCATTCCTACCCTCCAGGAGTTTAGCATCTAGCATGGGAAATGAATATAAAAGTACTGAATATATAAGTGTTAAATAACAGATCAACTGAAAATGATAGAGAAAATTCCATAGAAGAAATAGGTTTTTTTTTAAGACATGAAAAGGAAAAACAAACAAACAAACAAACAAACAACCCAGTTCTAGACTTCAAGAAAACATAGTTGATTGGAAGGGCTCCTCTGAGCTGGAGTCATCTTATTTGAGTTCTTGAGCAAATGTTGCTGTGTACCACCAAGTGCTGGGCTTTAATCTGAGGCTAGAGCTAGAAAAGGGCGATGAGGTTAGAGACACAGAAAATGAGGCTGATATCTTTTGATAATGGCTCTCACTGGCGTTGTGGAGTGGGACTTCTGGCTCCCAAGAGCCATTTGTTAAGTCTTAGAGATTGATAATCAGCATGACCCCTTCTTAATTAAAATAATTTGAGGAGTTTGCTGAGGAAATTAGTCAGCACATTCAGAGTGTTCCTGTATCTCCTCTACCACAGGACTGTTTATTAAGCTTTTATTGGCCTGCATATGTTCCCAGCAGAGGGATGAAACAACAAACCATCAACTAGTCATGCAATTGCCCGTATTCTCCTTGCTGGTCCACTGTATTTCTCATGTACCAGTTTGATACTTAAGGGATTCCTAAATCTACTATTCTGCTACCTGTGCAAGGGATTGGTGAATGAAGTCCTCAAGCCCAGAGATGAAAGGGTTAACAAGGGTCAAGCAATTCTCCAGCCTGCCTGCTCAGGGGCTCTAGGGGAAGTGATAATAAGCATCCACCTCCATGCTGTAATGAGGGGCTGCACACCTCTCCATGGGAGTGCTATTTTCCCTCCTCTGAAGGTCTTCTGAAGTGGCTGAATAGAGCCCAGAGCTGGAGAAATTTGGAACCCCTTCCTTTCAGTCTCTCCATGGGACTCCAGGGCAAGTGATTTAATCTCTTCATGCTTATGGGTCTTCATCTGCAAATTAATCTCTTTCATTTCTCCTCTTCCCTTGTCTAGGATAATGTTTAGAGCACCTGCAAGGCATGCTGAAGCTGTCTATGGGCCTCTGGGAGCAGAACATTGTGAGAGTCTGAAACCCTGTTGTCCTTAATTGCTCAGGAGGGGAAGAAGGACCTGGGAGTTCTAGCTAATCTGTGTAATAGCATCAAGTACCCAGCTTCAGTGATATCTGGATAGGCAGATGGTGATGCTATTGTTACTCCCTGCAATTTCATATTAGCTCTTGCCAGGGTCCTAGCTGCTTGCTGTTTTTGTGAGCTTTCTAACTGAATCCCCCCTTTTTCTAATCGGTGAGTACAGGCAAGAAAGTATAGGAGATAAATTTGGGAGCAAATAGAGAGGAATGTTTACTTCTTTGCTAACCTAGATGTGAGTGTGTGTGTGTGTGTGTGTGTGTGTGTGTGTGTGTGTTTCTATAACTCACATATTGCATTTCTCTATGAAGTTTCCAAGCAGTGACAATGAATTCTGATTCCCTGCAATGACTATGGCTCCTTCATGCTAGCAGTACTACAAGTACCTTATAGGTGTCGATGCATGTATGTAGTTGGCAACTTACAATGTCAGGAAAGCCCTAAAGACAAATTTAGGTCTGTAAATTGGCCCTGTCATTCACTGAGTGGCACCTGTTAGGTCACCTCCATGTCTCCGTCCTTGCACTTCTCATAAGTATGCAGAGTTAACATCAGCTATGGTCTGTGTTATAGACAGTTGGAAGCCACCATGTGGGTGCTGGGAAGTGAACCTTGGTCCTCTGGAAGAGCAGCCCATGTTCTTAACCACTGAGCCACCTCTCCATCCCATCCGGGCTTGATAATCTAAACGCCCATGGGTTCTTTGTGCAGATGCTGCTGACCTCCTGTAGTTTTGCCTGTGCCTGACAGATTATTGTTCACTGCACCGTATGCATACATCCCTACTAAACTAAGCTTTAGCATATTTGCAAAGGTGGTAGTCATTTAAAAATCTATATTTTCTTACTAATCTATAAGGCTATACTCTCTCTGTTTTTCTCTCTCTAGTCTTTGTATTACTCTAAGGTCTCCAATACCTAAAATAGTCTTTTATTTCAATGAATGGGATAGAAATGTCCTTCTTGGTACTTTTGTCTGCTATTAGATTCCTCTATGATTCTCATAATAAAATTTTAATTGATTTAGCCACAAATTATTTTTTTTCAGAGTACAATTGCTTCATGTAGTTTTGGGGATTGTTTTTATGTTAGAATATGATTAAATGCTACATTTGTCCTGAAAATTCACTGTATTATGGCATACTAAAGATATTTGTCTCTGAGTACATGAGGCATAAAAAGCTTGCCTTTGTAATGAATAATGGAAAGTTATATTTTGATTAGTAGTATGGGAGACCCATGTGCATATATCTCTATATATGAAGTCATATATCTAGTATCTGAAATTGTGCCTATGATATTCCAGGTATTCAACATGTGTCTGTTGACTAAATAGATGTGTATTTTGCATAGTCCTTTGGAGAAAATTTCATGTTGCAGTTGGCCTGTGGAAATCATCCTTTTTTCTGAATTTCCAACTAATTTCTCTTTTCTTCATAGTTTCCTTAATCATTTTATTTATTTTTTGTTTTGTTTTAAAGGAAATTCACCATCAGGCTAGCTCTTCAATTTTCCAGTTTTTATGCTTAAATGTTTTACCTATTATTTGGCTTTTTAAAAGTTTCTTTAAAATGGGGTATGGCTCTCATAACTTCTGAGATGTGAGTTGAAAATACATATGAACATTCCCCTGCTATGGAATGAGAGTGAACCCTTGTCGTTCTCTCTGTGTTTATCACCAGCTCTACTCCCCACAGTCCTCTTATTTAAGGGTCCTGCATTCACTATTCTCTGATCCCCTCTTCCAGAATATTCCCCACAGACCACCCTGAAGTGTGGTCTATATGGAGGGAAATGAAAATGTTGTTTGGGGATCATTATAAGTAAAAGGCATCCTAGAGTTTGATCCAATAAAACCATTTTGCTCATGGAGTGACAAACCAAGAGGAAGATTAAAGTGAACCCTTAACACTTAGTAAAGAACTTAAAAGATGTGTTAGTCAGCACAGACTACTATAACCAATATCATTATTGGAGTAGTTTAAACAACATACATTGGTTTCTTGTAGTTCTGGAGAATCAAGGTCAATGCATAGGCAGACCTATTTACTAGGATGAGTTCTCATCTTGGTGGGCAGATACTTCTGTGTGTTCATATAATCCTTCCTTGTTTCCTGGAAAGAAATATAAAGATGGAGAAAGAAAAGTGGGGAAGGAATGAGGAAGAGATAGAAAGAGACAGAGAGAGGGAGGCAGAGATTCTGAGAAGGTCAATGAGGACATGAATCTCACAGTGGGGAACCCACCATAACCTAACATCAATCGTCTCCAAAAGCCCCTGTCCCTTTATGCCATCCCACTTAGATTTGATCTTCAACATGTAATCCTGAATGTACATAAACATTCCATGTGTAACAACAGCAGAGTAAGTGTTGTGGAGTATTAGCTTAAGAAGTGTTACATTCACTTATGCTGTGCAACATTTGTTTGATGATGCAAAGATGTGTTGCATTCTTTTACGTTGCATTTATTTAACTCTGTGAAGCTGTGTTACTTTGCCTGCCTAAAACACCTGACTAGTTTAATGAAGAGCTGAATGGCCAATAGTGAGGCAGGAGAGAGAAATAGGTGGGTTGGTGGGCAGAGAGAAAGAGTTAGAGGAGAAATCTAGGTAAGAGAGCAAGAAGAGAGGAGCAAAAAAAGAAAGAGAGGAGAATGCCATAGGCCAGCCACCCAGCCACACAGCCAGCCATGGAGTAAGAAGAAAAGAAAGATAGATATACAGAATAAAGAAAGATAAAAAGCCCAGAGGCAAAATGTAGTTAAAGAGAAACAGGATAATTTAAGTTAGAAAAGCTGGCTAGAAACAAACAAAGCTAAGGCCGGGCATTCATAAGTAAGAATAAGTCTCCATGTGTTTATTTGGAAGCTGGGAACCCAAAGAGAAAAAAAATTACAAGTAAGCATGCTGGATTTCCTGATTCCCAAGGTAATAGCAAGCAATGGTAGAAATTTACATTGTTCCTGGTGGAGTCCAACCTTCTGGATTTGTCTTCGGGTGTCATCTTGCTCAGCTTTAGCACACTAGCCAAATACATAGAAAGATTCTTTGTGATAGTAGGGACATAGGGGTTATTCTAGTTTTTCTTAGTCTAACCCTTCCAAATTCCAGAACTTATCTGTGTTGAGAAGTGACCCTGTGAATGGACCATTAACTTAGGGAGTGTTCTCTTCTTAGCCTCAGAAGGCTGAGGACAATTTCCCTGAAGATACCAGCCAGGCTCCTATCAGCTCTTTCATTTTCTCTGGCATCTCTGAGCCAGGATTCCTTCCACTGAACGCCCTTGCCAAGATTTATGACGCAGTAAAGAGAAAAAGAGCCACGTCAACTGTCCTGTGAAGGAACATGAGATTCTGTTAAGTTTCAGGAGAGTTTAAATGAATAAAAAGATCAGCAGGTTAAATACTATGAAATAGGATAATAGATTAATTTCTGAAAATATAGGAGTCTTCCTAATTACAGGGACAGCAGAGTAGAAAGTTGAATAAGTCCTGTACAGTCCTTTTATAGGCCATGACATAATTAAATGACTGTTCATTTTATAGATAAGATATATCTTTGACATAGACACTCTGTACTGAAAATCATTCACTCTTAGTCCATAATCTCACACAGTCACCTTTTTACCTAAAAAGAGATTAAAAATATTCATATAAACGTTGACCCTTTGAGATAAACCCCAATGTTCAGAAGGAGATATTTCTCCATTTGAAAACAAAAGCACATGTCTGATGGCATACTTAAGAATCAGTACCTAATAACTCATCTCCAAGAAGGACTTAGTACAGTGAGGTAGTCAAACAATGAATTGGGAGGGTTTATTTCTATAATGTCCATCCATTCCACCACACATCCTCCCACCCTGTGGTGTAGTTGGTGAGTGACATTCTCTCAGTTTTGTGAAGGACAGCTTCAGAGCACCTTCCTAGCTCTCCCGTTCAGCCCATATTTCTAACACTACAAGGAAATGCTGGTGCCATTTCACAATGTCTTTACACAATTTAAATCAGACCACATGAGATATGGGACTATTATTTGGCACATCTCTAAGTATCTTCTGCCTGGACATCTCCTTGTAGAGGGCCCATAGGCCCTAGTTTCTTAGCTTCCAGCACCAATATTATTATTTATTCCTCTTTCCTAGATTTTCATATCTAACCTGTCACCAAATCTGGAGGTTCCACCTTGTAACAATTTTTCTTAAGCCCTCGTTTTTCCTGTTTGTATCATCACCATTTTGATATTTGTCCTCAGTTTATTTACATCACTACTGTTCAAAATTGTTTTTCCTCTTCTAGTCATTCTCTAGACTAGAATACACAATTCAACAATACACAATCCTTTTTGTTGATATCTCCGAATTATCTTTCCAGTATTTGCTAAAATTATATTATGTACCAAGTACTAACTGAACAAAGCTGGAAAAATTATGTCCTTTGCCTCAAGGGATTCAAGATACAGTGAGGCAGACAAACATTGTGTTACCCATTGCTAACTTTGAGTTGCTATGACAAAACTCTCGCAGAAACAACTTGAAGGAGAAGACTTTAATTCTGGATTATGATTTCAGCTGTTTCAGTCCATGGTCACTTGTCTCTATATCCCTGGTTCTGTGGTGAGGTGGCACATTATGGTGTAAAGGACATGGCAAAGAGAGTGGCTCACCTCATGCCTGCCACCAAAGTAAGAGGGAGGGATCGCAGACAAGGTATGATGTTCAAAGGCATGCTCCCTCGTGACCCACCTTCTCCAATCATAGACCATCTTGTAATGGCCTACTCAGCTATGAACTCATCAGCTGACTAATTCACTGATGAGTTAGTGTTCTCATTATCCAATAACCTCTCAGTAGGATAGAAACAGTGCTTTCAAGGCCTTGGTGTTCAGGGAGAACTGCTTCATATTGAAACTATAATACACACAGACATGGAGGGGCAGAGTGAAGAGCATTGGTGTTAACAGTCAAAAGCATCCCCATTCCAGAAGTAGCTCTGACTTTTTCCACCCACGTGACTCTGGCAATGTACAGGTTCCATTCTTTTAAAATAGGGATAATGATAATATAACACACTGAGATCCAGGTAGAATAGAATGAGATATTTAAAACACAATAAATGAAGGTAGTCATCATTATAAAAAGTGCTCCTCAGACTTTCCTTTTAGAAGGGGACATGTTTTGCTGATTTATTTAACTTCTGCTACATCATCAGCTGACTTATGAGCTTACTGTGCTTCAGTTGCATGCAGATGGCACAACATGAAACTCAGTACTGAAGTAGCAGCAGTTTTGCTCCGTGAGACATATCCATTGTTTTCTGACTTGGATGACAAGGCACTGTTACACTGTGGACCCATAACACACAGTTCATGTTCCAGCACCAACCTCAGGACCGTAGGGACCAAGCAACTCTGTGATAAAATGTCTTTGATTGTTTTGACCTTGATTATAATTCCCCATGAGGAACACTCCTCCACTGTTGATGGGAATGTAAACTTGTACAGCCACTCTGGAAATCAGTATGGCAGTTTCTCAGAAAATTGATAATATGTCTTCCTCAAGACCCAGTTATACCACTCTTGGGCATATACCCAAGGAATGCTCAATCTTATACAAGGCCACATGCTCAACTATGTTCATATCAGCATTATTCCTAATAGCAAGAATGTGGAAACAACCTAAATGCCCCTCAACTGAAGAATGGATAAAGAAAATGTGGCACATATACACAATGGAGTACTACTCAGCAGTAAAAAACAATGATATCATGAAATTTGCAGGCAAATGGATGGGACTAGAAAATATCATCTTGAGTGAGGTAACCCAGACTCAGAAGGACAAACATAGTATGTACTCACTCATAAGTGGATACTAAATGTGAGGGAAGGGATGGCCAGACTGCAACCCACAACTCCAGAGAGGCTAGCTAACAGGGAAAGACCCTAGGAAGGACACATGGATGACCCTGCAAAGGAGAAGTGGATGAGATCTACATGAGCGGACTAGGTGTGGGGGGTGGCAGAGGGCAAGGAGTGGGGGATGAGAACATAGGGAAATGGGAGGGTCGAGCTGGAACAGGGACAGAGTGGGAGGGCAGGGAGGGAAATACCATGATAGATGAGGACATCATAGGAATAGGAAGAGGCAGGGTGCTGGGGAGGCTCTCAGGAATCCACAAGGTTGACCCCACCTTGGTCTGCTGGCAGTGGTCCAGAGGGTGCCTGGACAGGTCTACTCTGGTGACCGGCCTAGCAAATAACCTAGCATCATCATAGAGCCTTTGTCCAGTGACTGATGGAGGCAGATGCAGAGATCTACTGCCAGGCACCAGGCTGAGCTCTGGGAATCCAATTGATGAGAGAGAAGAGAGATTCTGCAGGCAAGGGACGTCTAGATCATGATGGAAGGACGTGCAGAGATGACTGGTCACACTAGTAGAAGCCCATGAACTGTGGACTGGTGGCTGTGAAGCCCCCATGGGACTGGACTAGGCCCTCTGGATACGGAAGATGGTTGTTTGGCTCAAACTGTTTGGGGGGCACCCAGGCAGGGGGATCAGGATCTGTCCCTGGTCTATGGGCAGGCTTCTGGGAATCTGGTGCCTAAGGTGTGATGCCTTGCACAGCCTTGGTGCAGTGGGAAGGGGCTTGGACCTGCCTAGGCTCAGTGTGTTGGGCTCTGCTGACTCTCCATGGGAGACCTTGATTTGGGGCATGTGGGGATGCAGGATGGCTTGGGAAAAAGGGATGGGGAGTGGGAGGAGGGAGGAGGGGGGATCTGTGGATAGAATGTGGAGTGAGTAGAAAATTTCTTAATAAAGAAAATTGAAAAAACTAACACAATAAAAAATAAAATAAGATAAAAATAAAAAATAAATTCTTAACATTTAAAAAATAATAATAATTCCCCATGAGCCGTGTGAAGCTCTTAGTCTGACATGACCTTGACATGCCCAACATAGTCCATTTTTCAAGTCTCTTTATCTCTCATGACTTTTTTTTATCCAAGTTAATATCTAGTCTGTAGATTTTAAATAGCTTCCATACTAATGGATAGGATCAGAGGTGGAGAATCACTCACCTGATTTCATTGTTTTCAGGGAATTCCGATTTCTGAAATTATTTTGTCTCTTTACTATCTATGTTTCCTCAGGACTTTAGTCTATTTTGTTGACTACTATATTTCCTGTGTCTAGAGCAGTATCAATGAAAATAAATTCAATAGCCATTAGATGAATAAATAGTAGTAAAATAAATCTACTGTTAAATATGTCTAAGTCCTGGATACTAGACATGCTACTTCACTGTTAACACCTGAAATTGGGAATTTCTTGCTTTTAATAGAAAGTACTTTTGTTTCTCCTTCAACTTACAATAGTGATTCTCAACCTTCCTAATGTTGCGACCCTTTAATACAATTCTTCTTGTTGTAATGACCCCCAATCATCAAATTATTTTGTTGCTACTTCATAACTGAAATTTTGCTATTGCCATCAATTGTAATGTAAATATCTGATATGCAGGATATATATGTGACCCCCAACCTCCAGATTGAGAACCACTGTCTTAAAGTGAACTTTTCTTCTCATCCATCTACCCTGTCATCAGTGTTTAGTTAGTATTAATACATAAGAACTAAACTGAAAAACTTGCTCTAATACAGCCTCTAGAAGTCATGTTCAGACTTCTCACTCGAATCCCTTTTTTTTCCATTACAGTAGTTTCTAACATGTTGTATTTGTGTTCTGTGACCTTTACTGAATTATGAGGTCATATGTAACAAGAGCCTGTCGTAATCCATGCTTTGCATTTTCAAATTGCTTAGCACTGTTCTCTAGTAGGTAGTAGGAGTTTGATGGTGAATTGCTTGGAAATTCTGGGGTTTCTGAAGGTCTGTTCATGCTTTGAGGAGCAGTTCAGGTTGGGTTTTTTTTAGAGCTTTTATGAGACAGTTCCACCCAAGGTCATGCACCCTTCTCTAATCCATATAGCTATTTTGATGCCTAGCTTTTAAGCAGAACTTTTACATATCATCGGTATCTTTTTATTTTCCTAACAAATGTTTAGGTTTTGCCACTATGGCTAAAGAAGTTCTGTAGATATGAAGGTGGATAATGAACAATAAGAAAATCTCATCTTCAATAACTGTAATGTAACTTGTACTATGTAATGCCAATTCCTAGTTCAGTGTGTATGTGTTGGTGTATGATATTATCCTCACCACACAAACACACACACAGATATCATATATAAAATATACACACACATATGTATAAATGAACATATATATGATTAAATGGGTACATTCTATACATATATAATTAAACACAATATAATATACATTTGTATATAACTATATACACACGTTAAATTATACACACACACATATACGTGTGAGTGTGTGTGTGTGTGTGTGTATAAATTTTAGATCTTCAAACCAGGACTTACTGAGCTTTCTTAAAAAAATATGGCTACTGGACCTGGAAAATATTTAATAAAATGGGGTTAATTAGTGTTTCAAACAAATCTACCTATATCCATTGGCACATGCTTATTATTTTATATTAAAAGGCACTTACTTGCCTTTTGCAGGGAAATATGGAGCTGTTATGAGTGTGTGACACTGGTGCTATGGATCACTAATACAAGTGAGGTCTGATCATGTTGATGCCTTCACCTGTGAAGAGAGCCCGTAATAACCTATGCTCCACAGACTAGTAAAATCTGGTGCCTCAAGAAATAATTAGATGCAAATAGAATGTGATAGGAAACATTTACCAGTGAGAGAGAGTAAAAACTTTGTTAATTTGAAAAGCAAGGGACCAGAAAAACGAGCTCTGAATTAATTGGGTTTGGATTATCTGATATTTTTATTAAGGGCATTTAGTCATTTAGGCAATAACAGCTGCTGTTTGAGTTTTTTGGTATGAGCCCTCTGAGGTTTTATGATCAAAGGATGATTTCTTACAGTGTTGTAATGAAGGCATTTAAGTATTAACCTTTGCAGCTGGGCATATATATCTAGCAATTTACTTTTTTATAAAAAAAAAAACCTTATTTCCATCTCTCTGTCTTGTATGATTTCATTTCTAGTTTTATTGACTTCCACTGTCCATGATTTTCTTTTACTTTCCTTTCAGAGAACAGAGAGAACTGGTATGTGTCTTTCAAGCAAAGGGAATTTAATATTTTTTGCCTGTGTATTAAGTCATCTGAGTGTTTAATAGCATGTCTGATCTATCCTTTTATTTGCATGGTAAGTGTTTTAGAAGTCTAAACATTAGAAAGCATGACAGAATCCTAGGACCCTGATCAAGTAGAAAGCTCTTTGAGAACATTCTAAAACATTTTTGAAATATAATGTTCATAGTATAGAATTCAAGGTTCCCATTGGTGTTATTTTAAGTAGACAAAGGACAAAATCCATTAAAATATATTCAGAAGTGAATTGAAGTTAGAAATTTTTAGTTATGTCTTTGTTAGAGACAAAAAATGGTGGAATTTAGGGTTTGTTCACTTTACTCAACACAATCTCTTACCACCCTATTATTTAGTAGGAAAACCAGCTTTTGCTAACAAAATTAAAATACAACCAGGTCAATGCACTGTAACTCCAACTTTGTGGCAATGGCTGTAAGAACTTAGATAAAAGGGGCTTGAGTGTATTTGAGGGTAATACCGACAACCAAACACTTAAGGAATGATTGACATGGTGTTGGTTCCAAGTGCATATTGACTATACATCAGATAGGTGACTGTGGTAAAGTTACGTTAGTTCCTAATGGAAGATCTCCATTTTATTTATAGAGATAAATGTGTGGTACATAGAACATTTCTCCCTTTCCCAAATTATTTAATTATCACAGAACTTTAGAGTTTTTCAAAGTTGGAATTGTCTGATGCAATTATACAATCAAACAATGGAGGTGTTTGTCTTGGCGTGTATCTCAGAACCAAAGCTGACCAGACAGATTAAAATCCAGGTCCCTTGGCTTCCTCTATGATGTAATGCCTAGGATATCCATCTTCCTCCATAACCAGCCTTCCAAACTCACTCATCTTTTCAAGCAGAAGGCATTAATGCATGCATATTCTAGGTGGAGGTGAACATGAGCATTATACATTCTTATGTTTTAATTTTTTAGAGTGACTATGTTATTCTCCTTGTCTCCTTTCACTTCTTTTCGTTCTTCTGCCTTTCCTAAAGTAGGTTGTCTGGTGGTGGACTAGAACAGACAAGAATCCTTTGGGTAATTTATATTGGGCTTGATTTCAATGAGTAAATAAACTCTTTGATGACTCTCTGGACTCATGTAAGCATTACTTATTAGGAATGCATTCAACTCACAGAGATGACTAGACTTACAGGGTTCCTTTCAAATGGAGATCTCTGTCTGTAACTTAAACCCATTGAGCCATCCAATATCTGGTCGCTTTAATATGAAAAAATTATTTTATTTATAGTGGAAAGATGCTGTTCAAGTGACCTGTCTCCATCCCCTGAATGTTTCAGAGTTTTCTTCCTCTTTGAGAATTTCTAATCATTTCAGACTTTTTCCTTTTAAAGTATTAGATGGTATTAGCAAACTGAATAGTCTGGGGGTTAGAGTATTAGCTATTCAAGGATAAAAGCAGTTTTCTGGTATACTCAGTATCTGGACTATGGCTAACTTGAACAGCCTTTCTGCATCTTATTTCTGAATATTCTTCTCAAAAGAGCACTGGATACCTTTATATAATATGATAGTGAAAGGAATATTTTCTTAACAATGACTTACTTAGACTTCCAAATGGAAGGAGTTTAATTATATATTTCTTTAAGTTGAAATTCATGGACAATGATTTTAAACTTTAATTGTCATAGATAGTGGAAGAGCATGATGTGAAAATAATATAAAATGAGAATAAGATTCAATAATGAAAGAATGGCAGCATAAGAGATCAATGTCTCAGAATGACTGTAATACATTTAGGAGATACTACAAAGGTAATGCTTTGAGTATACACCCATTACCAATACTAACTTATAATTATTATCATGACACTGGTATATGGTAACATTTGGGCCATTTTACAGATGTAAGAAATTAAGACTAGAAAGTTTATCTATTATGTGCAAGTTTTCAAAAGGAAATTGGCATAAATGTGTTTAAGCCTAAGGGTGGTTAACTGTAAAGTCCTTGTAATATTAAGCAGTTCCTCCCTGCTCTGCAGTGGTGGAGTCAGGTAATGAAGTCAGAATTAGGAGACAATGAGGAAAAAGAGTTATTTGGTGGACCTGATTAGAGAATAGTTCAGAACAACAGTACTTGCCAAGTCAGCAATGGAAGGGTGAACTAGATGGTTAGGGAGTTACAATCTCAGGGACAGGGGAGTAGAGAGCCTCCAGATAAGCTCTTTGGACACACAAGTTCAAACATTTAGGACAGAAAGTATTCACATTGAAGAAGCATTTGGCAGAGTCCAAGTGTCCATGCAAGCAGTCCAGAGTTTGATGGAAATCTGGACAGCACATGTGACTCTCATTCAGTGGAGATAATTTCAGTTTTAAGAACAAAAGCACCTTGTTATTTTTGATGGTGTAGAGTGGAACCACAAGGCAGCAGCATCTCAGACCAGCAGACAGAGTAGATAATTGGGTCCTTGGTGAGGAAAAGTACAGGGTTTTAAGATCCTGACAATTAGTTTGGAACCCCCAGGACAGTGGCATGATTTCCCCATGGACATTTCGAATCAGTCTCTGCAACCTGCTTTCATCCTTACTCTCTCTCTCAGTTCAGGGAAAGTTGCCCACAGACAGAATGTGGATTTCTAGAGACATTTTTTTCCCCCAGAATGAAAGGCCTGTGACATTAGGATTCTCTGATTCCCAGGATTCTCTCTTGTCCTCCAGAGATGACTCTGTTCAACATTTCAAAGCTTCTGTTATCTGCTGCCCCAGAGAAGGAGGCAACATGGCTGGCTGTCCTGGGGGATTGCTGCTTACCCAGGGGTTCTTGCCTGATATTGTCTCTGCCCTTTGCAGCCTTGAGATTGTCATACTCTGCTTTTACCGCACCTACCAGCTACTGAGCACTTTTTGTGTGTCTGTCCAAGCAAATCTTTTATTTGCATCCTTACCTTTTACTTTCTCACCTGTTTTGCACAGGAGCAGTGAAGCATAGAAATGGATGCAAGGAGAGCCTGCTGACCCTTGAAATGATTGGCATCTCTCAGTCATGGCTATGCTCAGCTCGGGGGAGCTGCTATCAGTGAATGCCAGGAAAGCATTTCTTTCCCTTGGCTTCCTTTCGCCACAGCACATGACTCACAGGCTGAGCCACTAGGGTGGATTGAAGTGTATGACAGATAGCCACCAATGTTATGCTTCCAACCATGAGAAAAGAGAAAGTACTTGCTTTCAGTCCCTGCCTGACTGCTTCCTTTTGCCAGAGTAGAGCTCCTGGCTGAGAAGCAAATGTAGCCAAGCATATTTTACTTCCAGATGTACTGACCTGCTAAGCAAAGTTCTTGAATGACTGTCACATATCTGTGTAAAGGGCAGGATAAGCCCTTGCCGTGACTGTTAAATGGGATTACCACATACCTAACAAGGATCCTTTCTATATCAGCATATCCTTAAACTCTACTTCTACTTATTTGTGAATTGCTCCTAAAAACTGAATATTATTTCCCAGACAAATTATGTGCCTGTAAGTCTCAATTGTAAGATTCAATTATTAGTTCCCAAACAAACCAATGTGTTTACAGCAGGTGTGGCTTATAATTCAGTTAAGTAGTAAGGAAACCAATAGCATACTACTGTGTTTTTTTTTTCTCCTCCTTATCACCCCAAAAGAGTAAGTAGTCTGGATAAGCAAACCTGTTTGGAGGCAGCAGAAGAAAGGGGAACTCCAGTTAAAAGTGGGCAAGTCAGTCAGGGCAGAAAAAATTCCAGACTTACTCTATACTCAGAATGCTTTGTCAGAGATCTGTAAATTCTCACTCACTTTGAAGTATCTGTAACTGGAAATATGAAGAGCATGGTTTATGACACATTGGTGATTTTAAATTCCATTCATAAAAGCTGTCTTCAAAGAAAAGTTTCTCATTTCTATCAAAATGTTTGCAAGTAGATTGTCATCTCTCTTTCCCCATTAAAACAGAATGTTTGATACTTAAGACTGTCTTAGTGACTTCCTGCTTATTGGAATCACTGATTCACTACTAATCCCCAGTGTGCCAGGGAACAAAGGTAAATGCTGATTTTGCTTTATAGGAACATTACTGATAACTACCCAGGCACTGCGTGGCCTAAAAGGCACTAGGAAAGGGTTAAGCCTTTATTTTCATCAGGTCCTACAAGAGTCTAAGGAAATGCCATTGCTATTCTCATATTAAGAATTATGACTCCTGTATGGTCGCTTCTCGTCTCATTTCTTCTTGTATCTCAGCATCCCGCATAGACTAACGCATAGACGATTCCTCAGTCTAATATATTTGCTTAAAACAGAAATTAGATACATTCATAGTATGCTGAACAACAAACACATGATTATTACTTGATATGGGAAAATGTTTCCTGATTGCTCACACATTGTATACTGACATATTAGAGTGCTTGGGTAAAAATAAAGTATGGCACCCCTCACCATCTAGGCCTAGCTTGTCTTTCTACTTTGATCGGTACCCCCCAAATTCCACAGACAAATGGGCACAGGAACATTGCCTTTCCCATCTCCCCCACAGGCTCTTATAGACTCCTGACTTTTCTTATTCGACCTCCTGTCAGAGTGTCCTTTTGCTTTTTTTCTCGATATTCTTCAATTTCTCTTGAAGGTTAAACAGTTCTGCCCCTAGGGTAAATTAATCAAATGAATAACTATGTCTTAGGTGGCAACGTATACAGACAACTCGTTCATAGAAGAACTAGGTAATAGACACTGTAAGGAGGAAGACCAGTCGGCATAATTATTTTCCTCAGAAGATGCTTGTTGAAGACTTGCTGAGTGTGTGTGTACATGGCAGACGTGGTGCCTCCCCTATGGGATCTATATAGTGGTGTCTGGACGTGACTGCCCCTTCGGTTTGGTATTACAGTCGACGTTACTGCTCTCTTAACTGAACTCCTTGAGTTTGCCACACAGTTTAGAGCTCCACAGTTAGTTGCCATTCTTAACATCTCTGTACCCCGCCGCCGCCCACGGACATCTTTTTATCTGCATACCCATTTTGCATTTGGGAAATGATTTTACCCATCATATAATTTCATTATAAGAGAAAAAATTTCCACACTCATTTTTTTAAAATCTCTTCTCAGTCTTAATTCAAAGAGGAGATTTCTGCCTTTGTTGCCCCTAAAACAGATTACCATGCTTCTCTAAGACTTTATAGCATGATTATGAATGTAGCTAATTGTTTCCTGATTCCAGAGCCAAGATTGCCTTTGTTAACTTGACTTTCATATTTTCGTCTTGCCTCTTTTCATTGTAAAATACACACAATACAGAGTCCACCAATTAAACTATTTAAATATACAGTTCCATTGCAGTGTGTTCAGTGTTGGCAATGGCCATCACCATCCATTTGTAAATCTCTTTCATTGTACCAAACCTCAATTCTGTACCCATTAAGCAATAACCTACTCTTCTTGCACCTAATGCCTGGTAGCCTCTATTCTGCTCTCATTCTCCATGAAGATTGTGGGGCGTTTACCCACCAACTCCACAGTTCCTCAGAGTTTTCTTGAGTGTGAGCAGCAGGAAATATTAGATAGAAGGATTTATATTGCTGAGAATATTGTGGAGATAAACAGATAGAAAATAAAGGATAGCCTCGAGAGGGCCTGGAACCTTTTCCAAAGACTGTCTCTGCCCCAGGGTATTTATAGAAACGCCAAGGGGTGGAGCAAAAGACCTCCTCCCCCAGCACAGCCAAGTGCAGACCATCTCAGACACCTGCACTCAGGCTCGTGGTCCTAATCATCCTCTATGCGGACATGCTGGGTAAAGCCACGAAAACCCGAAAATGGGCTCCCACAGAAGATGAGTATTCTTACTATTTCACTTGGAGTCATACAGTATTTTTCTTTCTTGTCTACATTTATTTACCTAGAATAATATGTTTTGAGGTTCTTTGACATATGCTGCAACTATATATGTTGCAGCATATGTCAAAATTTCAATTTTTAAAAATGGAGGCATATGTGTTCCATTGCATATCCATGTAGAGATCAGAGGACAACTTGTAGGAGTTGGTTATCCTCTTCCAGCATGTGGGTCCTGAAGGATCAAACTCAAATTACCAGACTTGGTAGCAAATGTCTTTACCTGTTGAGCCATCTGCCCCAAGTTTCACTTATTTTTAAAGACAAATTAAATTCCATAAAATATATGTATTATGTATTGTCTGGCTTTACAGGGAAATCACATCCCCTACTGTGCTACCTGGCAACTTGAAAGGAATATGTAAGATAATAAAAGAAGTTTTGTTTGTTTGTTTTTGTTTTGTTTTTAATTATCTGCAGCACTGTTTCTTTACCAGGGCAATTCTACCCTCTTTCTTCCCAGTGAACCTATACCTTGAGATACCTTGAGTGATAGATCTGTTTAGTGTAACTGGGTTAAAAGTGGGCTTAGTACCAGCTGTGGGAGGGGAGGTTTCTGTTAGCATCTACAGGGTAGAGCATGGAGGTGTTAGCTATCTACTAATGCAAAGGTCAGTTCCTTAGAAATAAGAATTTTCCTGTGCAAAGTAAGAAGGATGTTGAGGTTGAACAACCTCTTCTGGAAGGAATCCTCACTCTAGAGAAAGACAGAGTGACTTACCCAAGACAACATTACCCCTGTTGTAACTATAACTGGCAAGTCTTGACCCCAATCTTTGAGCTTTTCTCCCTAGCTTTCCCTATACAGTTTTATATTTAATAGTGATTTCCAAAGTACTTGCATAGACTTGAATAAACAATCTATTTTGGAAATGCAACTGCACCTAGCATTTTCTGTGCTGAATCTATAAATTACACAACCCAATAATTGCTTTCCCCTCTACTTCCACTGGAAGTGGTCTCAGGAATAATAAGTTGATATTTCCGGAGTTCCTTTCGAAAGACGTGCTAGACACTTCTCTAAATTATTTTTATCATCTCTATAAAATTTAAAAGCAAAGCATCATTCTTTGTCAAAAGCCATTCTTATCCTGATTTGCTTCAATTATAACTTCTGATTAGCTATTGAAGCTCTCTGATTACAGGCTGACATTGTACTATCCCAGGAACCACATCAGTGAAATCTATGAAATAATTGATGGAAACTCTGTGAACAGTTGCTTGGAACATAGCATCAAAATACTACAAGGGATTGTAGTGCAAACTGCCCTTGCTTCAAATATGTGGCCATTGCTAGTGGCTTTAGGCATTGACTAATGCTGTCAATTTGATTTATTAACTTCCTAATTACTAAAAAGAATTTCTAAAGATTTATTACTCTACCTGAAAAGCTATCACCTGAGATGTAACCTTAAGCAGTGTAGACTCTTAAGGGGTCTGCCTTGAAGAAGAACCCTAACATGATGAAGCTCATCTACTACACTATCATTCCTCCATGAAACTATTTTCCAAAGTGCATATATATATGAATAAAATGAGAACATCCTATTTCCTGGATGATGCAATCTAAGCTTCCTTAAAGTAGTCTTCACCATGAGAGTTCATTGTTCTCTCTAAATAGAGGAGATGAGTAAATGAAAGTTCCAAATCACTTAGAAGTTAGCAAGAATGGACCACAGGTGACCTGTGTCCTAACCCCTTGACCAAAGAGACTATATTACGCAGAAGGATTCAATTAAAAGACATGTAAGTGCCCAGACAGGTTGATTTTAGGGTGTCCCTGGGGACAAAATGGTCAATAAGGCCACTGGACCTCTGTCAGCTAAAAAGTCACAGATCATTAGTAGAGAGGAATTGCTCCCTTCACAGCATCCATTGGAACTGCCTAGCTAAGGTGGTACCTCCATGCACTCACTCTTTGACTACAGATTTCTCGTATCCTAGAGCAATAATCTTGTTTAGTTGGAACCTAAGGATTTTTATTTTGAGGAGTTGCTTTTATATAGCAAGCTTGGGGTTTGATTTTGATTGTGTGCTTTTCAAAGGGTGCTTTGACAACTCTGGGGCATGTAGAGGGATAATGGTCTACAGATCAAATTGTTGTTCACCTACTGTGGTACATAAGTATGAATTCTCACTTGGGACTTGCTAAAATATATATAAGATCAAAGAATAACCAATAGGATCAGGATTGGGGTATTAGATTATGTTGACACTACAAGCTATTGTAAACTGTAAATGATTAATGTGTGACCTTATTTATTATCATTCTCTTAATGTCTGAGCTTTCATTGGACTTTTGTTCTCTGTTCCTCATGGTGGACTTAACACACAATTCTGGCTATCACTTTCTGCTCTATTCTGTGTATACTCATCCTCAGAGACATTATGTATTACACTAGAGAATTCATCTGAAATAAAGTGACCTGGTGTATTTTGCTAAGCCTGATTACCTGCACAGCTCCAGTCTAGAACTTCCAGTTATCTTAAAGCACAGGACCCTTCATGTTTTCTTGGTATCGCAAATAAAGTGTGTCTAAATCTATAATCACTGACCTTATCCCCAAGTCACCATGTTTTCTAGCTTTCCCCATTTTGCCTCCTAATGTGTTTTTTTCTTCCTGGATCTTCTTATTTGAAGCCAGACACATCTTTATTCCCACATTTATTTGCTTCATAAATCTTGTGTTACTGATTTTCAAATCCATCGGTCTGATCTTTCCTCTATTGTACTTCCTGATTATGGTGAGTCTCTTCATTTGATACTATGTGCAGCTAGGGCTTGACTAATCTTTAACTCTTTCTTCTCATCCAGTCAATAAGGTAAATATCAAAAATTTTCTCAAATACTATTTTAGGTGATTTTTTCCCCTTATATTAATTGTGAAGGCATAGTTCAAATGCCATGTTGTGTACTTACTATGCAGTGATAAGTGAAATAATGTTTCTGCCTCTGATGATGATAGTGTATAAGGAAGAGGCAGATGATTAAAATTAAAACTGTAAGCATATTACTAAGCAATGTAGTTTAATATACACTATAAGAAATAGATGGGAGACTAACAGAGAATGACGTGGACCTAAGGAGGTGACATCTGAGAAATGACCTAAAAGTTGAGTACTATGTTTATGATTTGTGCTCCATTTCTCTCTATTAACTTCAGTTGAAATTTTCTATCTTAAATACTGAATTCACTTTTCAGACTTCTCCACTGATCCTATCATAAACCTATATGCCAATCCAAGAGGATATGTTACTACTGCATTCTGCTTCATACTTTCTGACTGTGTCTTCATCATAAATCTCTTTGTAATTCCTTCCCCTGTATCTACATATTTTTCTATTGGTATCATGCATGCATTTTAGTAGAGAGGAAAACAGTGTCTATTGCATGCAGCATTCTCTAGTACACTAGCTAGAAGCCTTGCCTTCATTCTGTGGGCTAGCACTGGATCAGTAGTTTTGCACGTTCTGTTTAGTATTTATTATGTTCTAGCGAACTGTCCAACATGAGTACAAGCCTTACTCCTCCACCAAGTTTTGAATATATGACAATATATGTATCTGTTTCCTGAGGGTTTCCAACAGATTTCCTTAGTCTGTACAAGCATCAAATAACCATTTATGGAATTACTAAGTAATCTAACTTTTTTAAGGAAACCCACCAGAATCACTTCCAAAATTAGCACAGGAAAGTATTGTCATCACTCATCTCTCTCCCTTGTACGTCGTACAACATCTGGGTGATAGATACATGTTTGTTGACCTGAAAGTTCTGGAATGAACATACAGTTGGCCACACCGAGTAAACTGGAGATTGTATTTGATAATCTTTGAGCTCCTTTAAATCTAAAGATAATTGGTAACCACATAATTCCCTGACTCCAATAAATTTATGTCTTCCTTGACTAATTGCTATATACTATCATCATCAAGACTATGCTGGCTTTCTTGTCATCTTGGTGACCCTTTTACCTCCTCCTGAATATTATATCCTATATGAGAGATATTTTTACCTTTTTCTGAAAACCACACAGGCATAAATTAGTATTATTAATACTTCAAAGTTTTGGTTCTTTCAATGACACACCTAGATCTTCTTTCTTCCAAGGCTGTTTTCTTCTTCTCCTTCTTCAAAGACATTCTGGGTAAAAATAAGCCCCAGCAATGCTGTTTTGAACGTCTTTTCATCAATATAGACAGAATCACAACAGGCTGTTGGAAGTGCTGATGACAAACAGAGGAAGTTGCACAGGGATGGAACGTGAGTAAACCCAAGAGCATGTGTGCTTCAGTTGTTGAGGTTACAGGGGATAAAAATGCCACCTTTCCTAATGGGGAAAACAAACAAAACAATGTCCACAATTAAAGCAAATTAAAGCAAGGAAGAAAACAAACATAATGGAAAGGAAAACTGTAAGAAGCATGGGGATGGGGATAGAGGGAGGGAAGAAGGGAAAACATTCTTTTATTTGATTCTCATGTGTAGTAACTCAAGCATAAAAGACAGTCCCTAGTTAAATTAGCCAAGATTGTAGTCCTCATTATGATGGGAGAAAATCGAGCTATTAAAATAATTATTCTAAAATGCATATGTTGATGATAATAAGATATGTTTTATTGCTTCTCCCTTTCAGGTTATTGAAATCCCGTAAGAGCCATTATCTTGTTAAGCCTTATTATATGGTTATAAGGTTGGGGGTTGGAAAATTATTCCTTCTTTGCAATTGCAGAGATAGGGGTAGAGTGCAGTATGAATTATCCTAGCTACTCAGCATCAGAAGTTAACAATAGAAATTCTTACAAGTCTCAAAGCTGTCCATCTTTGAACTAAATACATTTCCCCTTTGTGGTCCTTCTAGAATCATGCCTGACCATTGGTTGACATCATCTACTGAGCCTAAAGCACTTTCTTTAGAGTTCTTTATAATGTACAATTTCTTGACTTCTACAAATTCATACAAAGAAGTAAAACAATACTACCAAGAAAAACCTTTATATCAATTAAACTAGAATCTAGTACAGGAAGTTAAAAACAAGCAAGGCGAATTCTATCTCTTGAAATCCTTTATTTGATACTTAAGAGAACAGCTATCTTCCTCCAGGTAGAATGTCTCCTTGAAACCTCAAGAGCAGTGTCATGTGTTCTTACCCATGAACATGTCTTCATCTTGTTTCCCATGCCCTCTGCATTTTCTCCTTTGAGAGGAAAGATGCTGATGAAATTAGGTTATGTAGACTTACAAATGCTGTGTGCCTAAATTTTCACCTTTTTTGTTCTTCTAGAAATATGGTGTGACTCTCCTTGCTGCTTCCATTTCCCTGTGCCTTATAAGAAATGATCTGAGAGTGGTGTCTACCACTTGAAGTGGTTGAGTGGATCAACGACAGTCTAATTTGACATTTTCGGGGTTAAAGAGTTGTTGATTTGATAGATAAAACCCAGAGAGTCCTTTCTCTGCAGATCAGACTATCTCACAGAGCAAGTGAAATTTATGCCTGAGTTTCCTTTCTTGACTTTCCTCTCTTGGGGCTATTAACATGGAGACGGTATCGTTTATAGATAAAATCTCCCCTGGCTATCACTGCCTCTTTCCCACCTGAAATCTTAATCTTTCATTTTTGATATTACAATCACTTTCAAATAACAACCTGACATATTATATCCACTTGACATGCTTGAAAAAGATGGAATATATTTTTAGCTGCCTAATTTCCTACAGCATTTGGAGAAATAGGTTTGCTATGTAGACAGTTTATTTCTACTCTCAGTCTGCTGTAGAAGAGTAATGAATAGAATGAGGGTTTTTTTTTTTTTTGCAAGAGTTGTTTTTATTAACCACTATGTAATTTTAAGACTTTAAGTTGGAACTAGTTTATAAAACTGCACCATAGAATGAGACACTGAAATGCCAGTGTTCTAAGACAGTTCTAGAAAAGGAGTTAAAAGACACACTGATAAGAGAAACAGAGGAAGATAGAAGATATGTGGCTGTTAGATGAAGATGTGTATTTCCAGACAACTCCAGCTCTTTTGCATGTTCCTGTCTTCTTTACACTTCATCTGTATCTACCTGCTGTACATGACCTACTGACATTTTTCGTTTTTAATCTCTGAGCCCCTGGTTTTCAGAGCAAATGGCTTTCTTACACTATCCCCGTCCTGCTCTTGTTATTTGGGCCTTACCATTTTCTCTCTCGATGGCCTTTGTAAAGCTTGCCCCACAGTCCCATAAATTCTTCATTTTTAAGAACAGTGTTTTAGTTAGGGTTTCTATTGCTGTGATGAGACACTATGACCTCAGCAACTCTTATTAAGGAAAACATTTTATTGAGGTGGTGCACTTAGAGTTCAGAGGCTCACTCTATTATCATCATGGTGGGACATGGTGCTGGAGAAGTATCTGAGAGTCCTATATCTTGCAGGCAACAGGAAGTGAACTGAAAGAGTGGATGTGGCTTGAGAATATATAAGACCTCAAAGCCCACCTCCATAGTAACACACGTCCTCCTACAAGAGCACACCTGCTCCAAGACCACAACTCCTAATAGTGCCACTCCCTTTGGGAGCCATTTTCTTTCAAACCACTACATTTTACTCTCTGTTCCCCAAAAGCTTGTAGCCATATCATAATGCAAAAATTCATTCAGTCCAACTTCAAAAGTCCTTATAGTCTATCACATTCTCAACAATGTTTAAAAGTTCAAAGTCTCTTCTGAGATTGATGCAATCTATTA
Organism: Peromyscus nudipes; assembly: GCA_902168325.1. Taxonomy (NCBI): domain Eukaryota; kingdom Metazoa; phylum Chordata; class Mammalia; order Rodentia; family Cricetidae; genus Peromyscus; species Peromyscus nudipes. Next base: position 8,468 of record CABHPH010081626.1, on the reverse strand, counting down.
AATGTAATCCCTTATAAAATCAAAATTGCAAAACAGATCACATACTTCCAACATACAATGGCACAGGACATATTTTAGCATTCCAGAACATAGGGAAAGGAGCACAGCGGGGAAATACTGGACCAGAGTAAGACTGAAAACCAGCTGGGCAAACTACAAATTGCATATCCATGTATGATATCAAAATGCTCTTGAGATCTCCAACTCCTTTCAGCTTTGCTAACCGCAACATACTTCTTTCTCTTGAGCTGGTTCTACTCCCTGTTAGCAGCTTTTCTTGTCAGGTATCCCATGGCTCTGGCATCTCCAATATCTTGGGGTCTTCAAGGCAACCAGGCTTCACCTTCATAGCTTCACACAATGACCTCCCTAGGCCTCCATTCAGGATTACCCCGACATATGCCTGGCCTCAGTGGCTTTCCTTAGTGGTGGGGCCAAATTCCATATCCTCTTTCTCTTATCCTTAACTCTAGAACCGCATGGCTGAAGCTGCTAAGTTCTTTTGCTTGCTGGGCTGGAACATGGCCTCATTATTTACTTACATCTTTACTAGCTTTCTGCCCTTCACCTAGTAAGCTTAGCTGTCCTGAAACTGGATCTGTAGACCAGGCTGATCTCAAACTCATAGATCTGCCAGCTTCTGCCTCCCAAGGCATGAACCACTACATCAGGCTTTCAGTTTTTCTCTAATTCCTTTTTACAAGTTGTAAACTTAGCTGGGTAGGATCTTGCCCTGAGGTCACCACTCCCTTTATTCCATTTCTTAATCCTTATATCTCCTTGTACAAAGGATTTAGCTCTATTCCACTTCCTGGTGTCCCTATTCTCAATCTGTAAATTTGGTATTTTTATTTGCTCATCTTGCTTCTTTTCATTATGAATCTTCATCAGAGTTATCACTAATAAATACACAACAGAGTCTATCTATAATAGGCTGTTTTGAAATTTCCTCTGCCATGGAAATTAATCCAAAACTCCTCACTTTAACCTCAGACAAGGGCAAAAAGCAGCCATATTCTTCATCATAATATCACAAGAATGATTTCTAGGCAACATACTAAAATTCTTCTCCTCTGAAACGTTTTGAGCTGGTGCCCAACAGCTCAAATCATTATCAGTACCATTGTCTTGCAGGCAACAGGAAGTGAACTGAAACACTGGGTGGTATCTTGAGCATATATGAGACCTCAAAGCCCACCTCCACAATGACATACTTCCCCCAACATGACTATACTTGTCCCAACAAGATCACACTTCCTAATAGTACCATTCCCTTTGGGGGCCATTTTCTTTCAAACCGCCACAGACAGTAGCCTTTAAGATGTATTTGTAGAACTTTATGGTGTCATCTACCAGAGGCCTTTAAGTATGGAACGTCTCCTCCCATGGTGTATGGCTGGCTTGCCCCATGTCTTTCAGGCTCTTGTCCAAGCTCCTGCTTCTCTCTATGTTTCTTTTCCAAAATGCTAGCAAGACACAAGTCACGATCTCAAGCTCATCTGTTTCTATTCTTAATTTTCAAAAATTGGCTTCTCACTTAATTATGGTGATATAAAAGAGTAGAATTAGACCTTTAGAATTGACTTCACATGAGACCATACCTATGGAATCATTCAGGATCACAGTGGAGATCTTAGAATGTGGATCAGTTGCCACTGCTATACATCCAGTGAATGCAGAGGATACAGATCTCCTGTTGTCAGATTACCCAGGTAGACACAAAGAGGCAAAGTAGAGCAGATATAATGCATCAGAAATCCAAGTGTTCCATGGAATAGCTGGAGAACTAAACAGTCTAGACAAACTATGCTTCATAAAATAGAGTATTAGTTGGGATGTCTGACAGATTCATACTTGTAACACATGAACTATGTAAGTAATCTAACCTGGAGCTCCGAGACCTACCAATCTGAATTTCACAAAGTCAAATTTAGACATGTAGATACTTGATCCAAAGTCGATCATTTCTAACCTGTAGTCTCTGAATAAGGAGCATAAAGTGTATATTTAAATCTACTCTTTTGGCAATTCTAACACTATCTTCTCTGTTTACAGGAGTATGCATTTGGAGTATACACATGTACACATTTCAGTAGCAGACGTTTTACATTTCTAAGTGCCATCTGTAAAATGCCAGTAATACCTTCTCTACCATGGCAATACTAAAATACCAAAGGATCTAATAACGCAAGTGAAGTGCTTGGCACCATGGCTGTCCTATGGAGGATGTTCCATGAATGATAGCTGTGATTAATTAGAAACTGGGGCAAAGCTGTACTAAATAAAGGCCCGAAAAAGAATACAAGCTAATAAAAGAATGATGACTGTCTTTATGTTTCTGTTCTATTTACTCAGGAAGAATTTGAGAAAACTGTTTTGGTTTAGGCCTCAGGAAATCAAGTTCTTTTGTGCAAAAAAATAAAAATAAAATAAACATTTTTATTAAAACGTGTTCTTTGGTTAACTCTCGCCTTTAATTCCTCCAGGTTTTTGTAGCTCATGTTTTGTTGTTTGTTTTAGTTTCAGGCTTAATGAGAAGTAATATCATTGGTAGTCATTTCGCCATGTAGCCTTACTCTCAGAATCTCACCAAATATTTAAGGAAGCCAAAACTCTTGGCATTCTTGCTTTGGTGTTCATGGTGCTATACTCTTCATTATCTCGCTATTTCACTTTATGTGCACAACTATTTTCCTTGCATGCATTATGTGTGCCGAGTGTGTGCCTGATGTCCAGGGAAGTCAGAAGAGGGTGCTGAGTCCCCTAGAACTAGAATTATGGATGGATGCTAGCTACACTGTGGGTCCTGGGAACTGAACTCAGGTCCTCTGCAAGAAAAACAAGTGCTCTTAACTTTTGAGACATCTTTCCAGCCACAATTAACCCAATGTATTTTTTAGACTCAGGACTACATTCATTTATGTTATTTATTTGAATTTTTGTGGGTGTATAACACATATGCACACGCAGATGTGAGAGTATATATGCATATGTGTGCACATGTGTGGAGGCAGATGTCAGCATTGGGTGTCTTGTTGATCACTTTCCACCTATTTTTGGAGACAGGGTCTCTCAATGAATCAGGTGCTCATAGATTGGCTACACTGGCTGGCCAATGACTTCCCAGGATCCTCCAGTCTCCACCACCCAGTGCCAGGGCTACAGACACATGCAACTATGCTTGGCATTTTTCTGAGGGTGCTGGGATTCCAACCTCAAGTGCCCATGCTTGTATAGCAGACACTTTACCACTTGAGTCGTCTCTCCAGGCCTTATTTTAAATTGCTAATGACTTGCAGGAGAGGTTTCTCTGTGGCATTTACTTACACACTTAATTTTACATGACCATCCTCTAATTCACCAATCACTCTCCCTGCTCATTCCTTCCAATGTCAAGCCATCCTGCTTCCCCATGCATTCTATTTTCCTCAACACTCCTCTCCTTTAAGACCTCTTTCATGGGCCCCATTCTATTTTATGACCTCTACATACAGTCCCACACAAATACACTCTTAATAAGACCTACAAAACTATGAAACAAGCCACATCATCATCAACAACAAAATACGTTGTTGGCCCAACTTTTAACACTCTAGCCTTTTTTAAACTTTCTTTTTTGTGAATGTACATGTGAGTCTGCACACAATGATTCTAGTTCACTATACTGGCCAGGCCATTTTTAGGAGTTTCTCATGAAGAAAAACATTGTTTTAGAACTTTCTGCATCTTCCCATGATGGCAAGCACCTGGTTAGTTAAGGCTGATCTCTGTAGTCAGGATGGTACTTTGAGAAAGTATTATAAACTGGCTATATAAAGGTGTATACCTTTATACTATTAAGTTATTTGTTAATTGTCCTCAATTTCCTAAGATCCAAGGTCAATAATAATTCTGTATGATGGTTTCCTTGTTCATCTATCCTTACCCTGGGTAGGTGGATTGCTGGAATTATTTCCTATAATAACTTAGCTTTTAGTTACCTAGACTTTGAATACTTTAAAAAAAAAATTCTTAAGGGAACAGAATGTGTTCAAAATAGTTGGTATGTCCCATTTTTCAGATGATAAAATATAAAACCAGTTAATGAATTCTATTTAATATTCAGATGAAACAGAATTTGAAAATTCCAAATTGGGTTAAGTACTACTTATTTAATAAATGTATCATTCCTTGTCTTGTAAAGAGCCATTAGAGGAAAGGGAAGTAGAGAAAATGCAACAGATCATTTTGGTGACACATAGACTGTTGTTCTGTTCTGTTTCCAGGTGGGAAGAGGAGAGGAAAACTATTAGGACTAAGCTATTTTGCGTTTCCTCTAGCAAAGCACTTGCTACAGTGGTTCATTGTGTCACAACTGGATGAGCTTCTTGAAATAGATTGAGTCAAGATTCTTTCCCTCCCCATAAATGCCCACTTAGAACCCCTTTTGTTTCCTCATCATACACTGATAACACCCTGCGCTTTCTTTCCATTGGAACTCCAGCCTCTGTCTCCCCAGTCTCTTAAACTCTTCCTCAAATGTCCCTAATATGTTGAGATTCTCCTCTTTTGACAAAGACTGGGAAGACTCATTATAGCTTATCATCATAGCTTCCCTACACCCAAATTTGCTATCTAGCACTGCCAGTTAATGTGGTTAATCTCTTTGAGGACAGAATCTTTTCCATCTTTTCATTCCTTAGAACCTCAAACAAATATGAAAATTCTCAACAAGATCTTGTTGACGACTGCAGTCTTCTGTTGCAAAAAGAGAGGGCTTCCCCTGTTTATGCATATTAACCCCAGGCCACATTATTATGAACCAAGTTCCCACCAGTATATATCACAGTGTGCTTTCCAAGAGCATTTCTCTATACTCCCACAGTTATTTTGCAAAGCTATATTATCTCAACAAGAGAGTCAATCCAGCGGCTCAGGCTATTATTTAAACAGTCATTAATTGAACAGTGAAACGTTCTGCTCACCTCTGATTGTATAGGGAACTATAAATATACGTGCAGTTGTGTAATTATCTCCACCAACGCTACCTTTCAAAATGGTTAATTATCACAAACATATGAAATGCAAATGCTGTCTCTAGATGTTACTCAAAAGGACTCATGCAGGTATTATAATTCTATTGGAAGTATCAACTCTGATTCTCTTTGCTTACATTTACAGTGCCTGGCACGTCACTTTCCAGCAACTTGTAGTTCTAGCTTTCTCTCCAAGACCTCAAAGGCTGGACCTATGTTTTCAATAGCCATTTCTTGATTTGTACACTGATTTCCAGGAGTGTAGTTTCCTGATCTGGAACTCCACATGCCTCATAAGTGAATTCTCACACCTTAAAAATATATATAAAATCATTATTTTAGAGCACTGAATCTGGATATTAGCTGTGTGGCCAGAAAAAGTTAATTGCCCACTGTTTCCCATTCTAATAAAAATGGGATTGAGGTCAAATTTAGGTGACTGCTATACATGCCCAATGAATGCTATCTTTTCACTTCTCATTTCCATCCTTCTCGTCCTTCAATTTTACTGAGTTTACATGTGAGAGCCTGAGCCTCCACTCCTCTTCCTAGGCTGTATTGGGGTAGATGAAGCCACTGACCAAGCAACCCTGAACGGTAGCACATCCTGATAAAAACAGTGTCACAGACTATCAAGGTTATTTTGGAAATGAAGTCATACCATTGTGCTTAGAAATCAAGGAGAGAAATGTGTCTGGGACGTGAACAAAGAGTCGGCTCATTCGGCATCCACAAGGTTAAGCTAAGTTAAGAAGCTGAATTTCTCAAGATTTTGACACTGATTTCTTTACTATATTTCCTCCTTATTTCAAAGGCTTTATTCTCTCCAAGTGTGTCAGATGTCATGCCTGTGACAATTTAACCAGACTTAGTAGGAGTTTCCAGAAATGCATTTCCATCTGCTTTAGGTATATGCCAAAATGGAAGTTGAACTTTGAATAGAGGTTCCATATTTGGGTGCATAATACCATTTCTGGAGACATAAAGTTATTAAAGGAAAATTATTTTCATTTTCTAAGATTTTTCTCTTTTACATCCTCTCAATTACAAGCCTGTACTGTTTACCTCTAGTTCAATATTTATTCATCCAAAAAGTACTTTTTTATGACACTGTGTTCAAAATACATGAAGACAATGCTATGGTTTGGATACAAAAATGTCCCCCATGGTCTATTGTGTTGAAGGCTTGGTCTCCAACTTGTGACAATATTTTAGAATATTATGGAAGCTTTTGTTGATGGGGCTTATTTTTGAGAGGTGGGTTACCAGGGAACCCACATTGTGTCCTAGAACCTCCTTGTCTATCTGTGTCCTGACTGCCATGCTAGCCATAATTATCATGTCATATCCACACAACTGCCACCATGATCTCCTGCCTCACCTCAACCAGAAAGCAAAGACCAAGAAACATCTGAAGCAATAAACAAATAAATCTTTCTTCTTGTGAGTTGTTTCTGTGGGTGTTTTGCCATGGTGTTGAAAGTTTGACTAACAGACAAAACAGTTCTACTCTCATATAACTTGTATTCTATTTTGAAAATGACTCTAGAAAATCTAGTTTAAATTCTTACGATTTTACTCTACTTTTAACTAGCTTACAAAGTAGCTGGTATGACTATACAGTTTTTTCACACAAAATTAGTTTTGGTTGATCCTCCCTCCATCATGCCCCTTCTCAGTGTCCCTCCTCCCTTTCCCACTTAAGTCTTTCCCAGTGTTCTTCTTTGCTTTATCTAATGTCTACCCTTTAAAATATCATTCTATGCAGACTATAGTAGCTAGACACTAAAAGGAAACTCCAGTTTATGTCTTATAAACTCTAATAAAGAGGAACCCTTTTCTATTGTTTTATTCACATATTAGGGCTTCTGGTTAAATATTGACGGTTATAAAGCAATCTTTCACCCAGAATTTAACTATTACACTAAGCATATTACCTTTACAGTTTACTAGAACCTTGAACTATTTTCTTGACTCTAAAATTCTGCTTTCCTCTTGAGGGTTCTGTGTAAAATCCACTTAATAGTTTTCAAATGGCATCAATTGAGACCAAGATAGTTCAAAATGTTCTTCTGTAAAAACAGGTGTATATTTGAAGGACTGAGGAAAAGGCTCATATCAAAGTTATCTTTGAACTGAAGGAAGCTCAAAGAGCCTCCCATTGGATTATGGGTAACTTGAGGGATATATTGACATGATATTGGCAGGGTTCAGTTCTTGACCAGTGCTGTGTAGGTTCCAATGCGCACGCCTTTAATCCCAGCACTTGGGAGGCAGAGGCAGGCGGATCTCTGTGAGTTCAAGGCCAGCCTGGGCTACAGAGTGAGTTCCAGGAAAGGTGCAAAGCTACACAGAGAAACCCTGTCTTGAAAAAAAAACCTGATGCTTAATAATAATTCTTTAAGAATAAATTTAACTTAAGACACAAATTTATTATTTTTCAAATGTGTATTTCTCCAATCTGCCTAGTCTAAGGCTTGCAAGAAAAATGTCCAGTAGCAACAGGAAGATCATCATCTAATCTCATTCCAGATTCCATTTCTCACTAAAGGAAATTTAGCAACCTGACATTGATGGATTTGAGATTGCTCTAGTTACCCACTGCTGTGTACAACAGATATACTCAAATTTTCAGGGGCTTACAAAACAAAAGCAACAACATTTCCCTCATGAGTTTGAGATATGGAATGAATTACCTCATCTCCACTCTATTCAGTGCCATCAGTGGTGGATCACAGCCTGGACACCAACATTCGTTGAAGCCTACTCAAATTGACACCGTAGGAAGACCCACTGGCTAGGCCTGGATGAGTTAGAGTTTTTCATATTTTCTATCTCTGTGTCCTCATGGAATTTGGATAAGCCAGTTTCTTAATAATTGGCTTGAAATTCTTTCTTTTTAAATTAAATTTTTAAATAAAATATAATTACATAAAGTCCCCCTTTTCCTTTGCTCTTTTCAGTCCATTGTTGCTGGATATTTGTTTACACTGTGTGAAGATGTCTCTCTGCCTAAGGCACCTGACTGACTTAATAAAGAGCTGAATGACCAATAGTTAGGAGAGAACAGCCAGAACTTCTAGGCAGAGAGAGGAATTTGGGAGATGAATTTAGACTCAGCAGGTGATTCCAGTGAGATACAGAGGAGGTGGACATACACAATGGAGGAGAGGTACAGAGCCACATGGTAGAAAGCAGATGAATAGATCCAGGTTCATTTAAGTTATAAGAGCTAGCTGGGAATGAGTGTAAGCTAAGGCTAAACTTGCATTAATTAATAATAAGTCTCCATGTCATTTTTGGGGGCTGGTGTTAAAAAAAAAGTTCAACTACAGCCCATCCCATGTTGTCTCCCATTTTTGGTCTTTCTCAAATTCATGGCCTCTTTTTCTTTAGTTCTTGTGGTACACACACACACACACACACACACACACACACACACACACACACACA
>CABHPH010081625.1:5211-40386 GCA_902168325.1 Peromyscus nudipes | reverse complement strand
CCCCCCCCACACACACACACACCTTCACAGACCTGTGTAATAGAGGTTGGGATCTTAGTATAGGCATTTGGGAGTGACTCACACATTTAGTGGGTGCTCCTTCTAGTCCCCAACACCTCCCCTCTAGGGTCTCCAAGAACTCCAGCTCTCCCAATAACTCTCCACAGTGACTCCACTTCTTTGGGAGTCAACTGTTGCCATTCACGAAGGCATGTGCAGTTTCTCTGGAGAAGTTGGGCTAGCGCAGCCTCCCACATGACAGGGGGACCCAGGGAGAAACTGACACTCAGTACCCTGGACAGTGTTGGGGGTGATGCTGGAACTGGGTCCAGCTGACCTTGAACTCTTTGATCACAAGAACCACCTGTAGGCCATCTGAGCTGAGTTTCTGTCATTGACCCCAAAAAGTGAGTGTGAAGGTGTTGGAGAAACGGCTGTGTGTGTCCAACCACTCGCCTACACTGCCACCCTCAGGTCTGGGTCAAAGCCCAGTCAGCTGGAGAAGATGGATGCTTCCACATGAAGTATGCCAGTTCTGAATCTACACCCACACCCCTGTCCATGCCCTGATGGATCAGCCTCAGGAGGCTGTGACTATACCCTACACTGAGGACAAAAACCGAGATGACTAGCCTACGTCCACACCTGGCCCATCACCTGTGGCTAGGTCAGTCACGGGAATACTCTTGGAGGTATTTTGACCAACTGGTCGCTGAGTGTTGGGCCCTGGATGTCAATGCCTCTTTTGAAAGGTAGAAGATAGTAGACTAAGTCCAGAGACATCAAGACTGGAGTTTGGGGACCTAGAAGACCCTTTACAAGTGAAAGATATCAAGAGTGGGAAGGCCCTGAGAAGCCGCTGTGGCAGAGTGTGAAAGGCCAGACTAGCACATGGGGCTTTCCACCAGATTGTTCTGCCTCCATGGCCTCTCAATAGATCTGTGAAACAGGGCTTGGTCATTATGGGTCCCAGCACTGTGGACATTCTAAGGGACTAGGATCAAGGTCACCAGCCAGTAAGAGGCTTGAACCCACCATATCCCAGAATCATCATGAGGAAACTGGCCAAAGAGGGGATGGGTAAACTGGTTCCCTTGGAGACAGGGCAGAAGTCCCTGTTCCCCCACCCTACCCCCTAAACTGAAACTGGGACGAGAGAATTCCCTGGGAGACAGGGTTACTGTCTTAAGGCTTCGGCCATTCATCTGCAGCCATCCAGCCAGCCACTCCCTTAAGTAAGTCATGGAGCTAATCAGCCCCAGCCCTCAAGCCCCACACCATGCCAGCCCCGAGGTCTCTTGTGAAAGCCGTGGCACTCACTGAAGCCTTAAGTGGCCTTTCTGCACTGGCTGCCCGGATACCTGCAGTCACCAATGGCAACGTCATTCTCAACGGTCAGGCAAGTTAGAGAGTAGTGGGCATGAGCTGGAGAGCAGAGTTGGAGGTGGAAAGGGCAGAATAAAGAGGCAATCTGTGTGCCCGGCTTTTAGGGGGACACTTCTGCTGCCAGGTGGCCCTTGAGTTCTGTCCTGGACTAAGTGTAGTTCCTTGGACCGTTTTGACTTTGGTAGCCCCGCAGCCACAGCGCAGGAGTCAGAGGTCACTCTCATCTTTCCCAGCTTAGAGCCAGGGCAGCCAAGTGGGATCCGGAGCAAGTGCAAGCCTGTCCCTCTGCCTGGGCATCCACCTCTGCTGCGAGGACCTGAATTAGACCCTGATCAGGATTCTCCAGCTCTAACATACTGTTTTCCAAACCACAGCACACAGAGCCGGTGTCCACGAATAAACACCAATGTATCTCACCGAGACTCGGGGACACTTTTACAGCATCCTGACCACTTCTTCCACCGACTTCCCACAGACTCCATGTTCTCCCCTTTGGATAGGGAGGCGATTTTAAAACAACATGACAGCATTTTTACTTTGAAATGTAGTAAAACATAGTAAAGGAATCCAAAGTTCATTGTCCTTATTCAGGGAGCTTCTGCTAGCAGTTTCTAAAATAGTCAAATAAGTACCCAGGGAGAGAATGAAAAGGCTGTGGAAAGGCAGAGAAGAAAAGGAGGCCTGGGAGATAGCTCAGCTGGTAAAATGCTGGGGCTCTCTGGTTAGCTATCACAAAGGGGGGGGGGAAGGAAGGTAGGTGATGGCATTCAAGGTTTTCCGCTAGCCTCCACATGCATTCATACACACTCACATGCATGCATGCGCACACACACAGAAAATGAGAGCCAGGAATATGGGTGGGCAGGTTAAAATATTGACCTGTACAAGCCGGATGTCAGGGAGGTGTTATCTGTAATCCCTGTATCCTTTGCTAAGGTAGGCGGCTGAGACAGAAGACCCCCCTGAAGGTCACAAGCCAGCTAGCCCAGAAGAGACATCACATGGAATAAAACAAGAGAGACCCTGATTCAAAAACAAGTTGGAGAGTGAAAACTAACACCTGAGGCTGTCCTCAGACCTCCTCATGCACACTGTGACATACACATCCCTCCTGACCTTACTTACACACATGAACGCGCATGCACGCTTCATAGACACAAACAAAAACTTTCTAAAGAAAATGAGTTCCTGCCTCAGCCTTACTCAGCCCTCTCATTGCAGAGCCCATGTCCTCATCACCGCCAATTAGAAGACAAGGTTCACATCCCACTTCATCACAGACCACCTCTACTGCCTAGGCATGTCCATCACCTCCCTGATCCTCAGTTTCTTTATCCACAAAGCGGGTAGAAATGATAGCACCGACCTCCTGGGGCCTGCTGAGGACCCATTGAACTAACTGTATAGGGGACTCAGAAAGGGATTCTTCGTGTTTCATGTGTTTGGTGATGACCAGTCACTGCCTGGTCTTTTAGAAGCATGTACTGCTGTCTATTTCCGTTTCTTTTTGTTTAATCCCACAAATGGACCATACTTTGTCCCACCTATTGCTTTCTCCCCTGTGCTAATTTGGAGATCCACTCATTCTGGGACATGCAGATGCACTTTGCATGTGAACACAAACTCAGATCTGTGTGCCCCCACCATTTGCATGCACACTATACCAGCCACACTGTGTGTGTGTGTGTGTGTGTGTGTGTGTGTGTGTGTGTGTGTGTGTTTAACTTGCCTGGATTTGAACTTCCATTGGCATGACATGGATGAGGGTCCCATTTCCCTCATACTTCTGCCCAATCTGAGCATCACAGCTGCAAGCAATTCCAGTCTAGCGATTTTGGTGGCTAAGCGCCTCTGTGGACATTTGGGTTAGAGGACTGTAGTCACACACGGTCCTAGCATCTAATGTCACAGCAGCCTTGAGAGACCACATGGGCCCACAAAGACTATGGTGATGCAGTAAGGAGCACCAGGCTCTGGGACAACTCCAGGTGCCTTGGGGAAACAGTACTTCGGCAAGCTTTGACCTACATCCACCTCACAGGATACTCTACAGACTAAAGTGCCTGCCCTGAGCCTAGAGCAGTTGATAGCAACACTACTTTCTCTGGGGCTTTCCTGAGTCTGCCCCCCAACACCAGCCCTGGGGATCCCTGCAGAGAAGCCTGCAGAACCAGGCTGCTCACTGTGACCCCTCAGCAGTTCAGTTCCAATCTGCCTTGTGGAAACAGCCGGACACCCTTCTGAGTCAATCCCAGCAGGGATGCTAGCAAGGCTGATCCAGGTCATCCATCCACTCAGTCAGGAGGCGGTGATGCCTCTTGCCACCCCATCATGACTCACTTAGAGAAAATTTTAGAAAAGAGGCTCCTCAAATGTCTGATGAGAAGGATGCCTGTCTTCTGATGATCAAGTCTGGGTTTCTTTCTTTCTTTCTTTCTTTCTTTCTTTCTTTCTTCTTCTTTTTGTTTATTTTTTTAGGTTTCTCTGTGTAGTTTTGGTGCCTGTCCTGGATCTTGCTCTGTAGACCAGGCTGGCCTCGAACTCACAGAGATCTGATCAAGTCTGGGTTTCTATTTGCAGGGCATTGAAGCTAAATAAAGAACGTATGAGCATATGTTACTCTGAGTGCTTCTGTGCAGGTATTTGAGCATGAGATTAGCATGGGGATGGATTGACTAAGGAGAGCGGTTTTCCCTCCCAGATATATAGGTGGGCCTCATCCCATCAGTTGACAGCCTGGAAAGAACAAATGGCAGACCCACTTCCCAGTACTAGAGGATCCTCCATCCTACCAAATGGCTTTGCGCTCGGTCGTCTAGATTTTCCCTGCCTGAGCTTGAACTGAAATCTCAGTGTCTTGGGATAAAAGTCTAAGATTCAAGTGCTGCCAGTTTGGTTCTGGTAAAAGACTACTCCTTGGTTTGCTAAGCATTGGCTGCCCTCTGTCCTGACAAAGCAAGAAGGGAGGGGTAGAAGGGGAGAGAAAGAGAGAGCAGTGTGCAAGCAAGAGAGAGAACACACCAGGGTTGCCACTCTGTTGACAGAATGCTTGCCTAGCATGCACAAAGCCCTGGACTCAGTCCCCAGGGCCACATAAACAAAGTGTGGTGGTTCATGTCTGCAATCCCAGCACCCAGGAGGTAGAGGCAGGAGGATCAGAAGCTTGAGATTGCCCTTAGCTCCATATTAAGTTTGAGGCTAGCCCGGACCACTTGAGATCCTGTCAGATAGAGGAAGAGATATTTTGTTTCTATAAAGGTGCTAATCCACCCAGGAGGCTACACCTTCATGACCTTATTGCCTCCCAAAGGGCCCTACTTCCTAATAGTCTGTGCCAGAAAGTTGGGGTTTCATCATGTAAACTTGGGAGTGAGCTAGACCTCCCTGAGACTCAGGCTCCGGATAACATCTCTATTCTCCCTGGACTCCCGCATGGCCACTGCACAAGTCAGCCATCTTCTCATACAAGAGCATCCTTTTATTGACTGTTTCTCCAGCGTCCCAGGTGACAAAGGGACTCAGAGGGAGAGCCCGAAATTCAGCTCATTGGTTAAAATATTTATCCTGGTTAAATATTCTTATCTGTTTCAGATGGGATCTGACAGCGTCTGTCCAACGTGGTCCTGTCTACAGCAAACATTCCTCCTCAGCCTCCTGGCACTACCAGCCTTCCTCAACCTGGCCCCCTCAACCTGCCCCATCTATGGCTTAGCCACCACTGCATTCTGGAGCCTCCACTCATCTCCACTTCCTATCCCATACATAACCCAGGACTCTAGAGGTCACATCTTTCACATCCGGGTCATCATCCCCCCAAGGCTTTGAGGGGCCCTGGTAGGATTCCAGGTGATCAAGGATGCTCCCTCTCTGGGATTATTCCTTTCTTCTGACATCCTTGAGACCTGAGACAAGGCTTAGGGTCACGTGCCTTAGCTTCTTAGTTCAAAGGCTGGGCCGTTGGGATGATGGATACCAAGCATTCCTTACAATCCCATTATTTGTAAGGTTTCTCATGATTGTAGCTAAAAGGTGGAAAAGGGCAATAAAGCCAAGAAAGCCCTGGTCACTGAATCCCTAGCTAGTGAAGTCACCTCCCCACAGGACACTTAAGGACAACCATCCTTCTCACTGGCCTCCCACCTCCAGGACAATTCCCGGACTCCAAGATGTCCCAGGGAAGGTAACAGAGATGGGCTGGAGGGCATAGGAGGACACACTTCCACTGACCATCCAGCCTAGCAAAGCTAGAAACCGTCAAAAAATAAAAATTCCATTTGTAAACAAGATCAAATTATTTGATTGTGAAACCAGGGTCCATGGAATTTGAAATAATTTAATATGAAACAATATCATTTGAAATGCTGACCAGCCAAAGACCTGGAGGTGGGGAGGGCGCTGGATCCTCCTGTGCCCAGACACGTGGAACCCAGCCTCAGGGAATATCAACAAACCATTCTTTCAAGGTGCTGGGTTCGGAGTCTGCTATGTGGCTGCCCCAGGCCAGGTTCTGCCAGCAGGCCTCCAGCTCGCCATCTTCCAGTTACCTAGTATCTTACCTAGTGATACGGGTGCCGAGGCAGGGCAGGAGTAAGGAGGCGACATATAACTCAAGACAGGGAAGAGATCCAGACAGAACCAAGCTGAGTCTTGGGGACAGTTGGAGAGGCTATGGGAACTACAGAAGTGCAAAGAGCTATGCACTCCAGGGAGGACATTTAAGAGGGGGCCTGGGCACATGCAACCCCAGCTCCGTCTTGTACTGCCATGACGATGAGTAAACAAGGGACTACCAAATCCCAGCTCCCTCCTCCGCAGAACAAAGAGAATCATGGTTCCCTCTCCCTGACTTCCAGAAGGCTCAGTAGTCACTCCAGAGCCGTGGTCCTAGTGGGCAGAGCCCCTCCCAGCAGAGTATTAATGCAGGCAGTACCATCTACAGGTCCTTCAACCGGAGGCAGCAGGTGAGGTCCTGCTGGCCTGGCTAGTGTCTTCGCAGCATGTGGGGTTGGACCAGCTCAGGATCCCAGACATAGTCTGGCCTCAATAATGGGAGCAGGCTCCTTGGGTCTCAGAGGTCGGGAAGATGCTGTGGGGCTCTTGTAGCTAGTGAGTCTTGAAGGGGGAATGAAGGCGGCACCCAGAGGGTTTTAAAGCCCCAGCACTTTGCCTCCACAGAAACTCCACTAGGAATCTCTCAGGACTGTAATAGCAAGAAAAACAAACCCAAAGAAGCCAGACAACACACATGCAAATAGGAACTTTCATGTCAGGTTCAGAAACTACTCGTTCACTGAGCCACCTGCGGGCTTCTAACTCAGTGGGGAGATGTAGGCTCGCTGTGATTAGAAAACTCAGGCTGGCCTTGTAGTTGTGAGGGAAAAGTACAGTCCTGTCACCCTGAACCGGACTCCCACCACAGAACAGGCTGCCACTCCCATACGTCCTCCAGCCTCTGGGCCCGAGATCTTCTGGATAGCGCGTAGCAGACCTAAAGGCCCCATCCAAATGCTTGAATCACTGAGCCTCTGTCTCTTCTTTCCCTGTCGCCTTGGCTGAGCTCAACCACCCTGCCTGGAGCCTGGAGGAGTGAGCTAAGACAGGCACCAGGCAGCCACCCACCCTGCTTACATGCACACCAGCCACCTGTGGGCTCGGGAAGGGCTCTGCTCTCCCCCACCCTTGGAGATGGCGACGCTACCAAGCCATAAGCGTTATTTTTATTCCTCCCTAAGCCTTGCCAGATTACATTGTCAAGGCCAGCGCTTTGGAGATAGTTCCTTGGTTTCGCAATTCACGCAGTGACTAACACATGTTACATTTTGAAAACTTCTCTGGGTAAAAATTTAAGCTGAATTGTAAATACATAAAAGTCTCAGTGTTAATGGGGCGCATGAGTTCTCGGTGACTGTTTTGTAACCCAAGACCCTGAAAGGATGTGGAATTCTATAAAATCAGCAAGCAGGAGCCTGGCCCGGAGCTGCCCTTTGGAGCCAGTCTAGGGGCAGTGGCTCCTACTTCTCCCTGACATTATGTAAGTCACAACACCTCCACACTCCCTGACCCCATGGGTGTCTGGGAGTGTTCTGAGGCAATCAAAGCAAGATTTCAGGACTCCACAGCCCTGATGGCAACTCTGTGGCCATGTACACATGTACTACCTCTGGGGCACCACTGAACTTCATGTTTCAGGTGGCAAAGCTTGCTTCATCTGTCCCTTATAAGGGGCTTGCCAAAGGCACACCCTTATAAGGGACAGATGAAGCAAGACCCATCCCAGGCATTCTACCTCTGCCTCACAGGGTACCTATGGCTGCATCATCATACTGGCAGACCATGCCTCCTCGGAGGAGCTCAAGGCTAATCACATCCCAGGTCACCCATCCTGCACTAGCTAAAAGCCCAGGGTGGTCCACACTAGGTCAGGAGCCTTTCTGTTTCAGTGTCAAAAACTAGGCAATTAGTATGAGAGCATCCAGTTGACCTTTACACGCTAGACTACGGGAGCGCTGTGGGAGTCCAGGGAAAGGAACAGAAAGATGGAAGAAGAAGAAAGCCGAGACAACGGGAGGGGCTGTGGAGTTCGGGAGGAAGCTAAGAAGGAAGGTGTAAAGGAACCAGCCCCAAGGTGCAGGAAGGAACCCTGTCTGTCCTAAGCAGCCCTGCACCACACCCCTGTTTATGGCTTTGGTGGATAACACTTAGTCAGCCTGGAGTCACTGGGTTTTGTTACCCCTGCAGCAAGAATGCCCACAATGTACTGGGCTTCCTGTGTGTTCCAGCCAAGCTGGGGGTCCCAACCGCATCTCCAGTGCCTCAGCAGGTGGACATTTGTTGGCTACTTGTCCGCATCTAGGTACCTCAAAAGGAATAGGGGAGCCACCCCTCCACCCACTGCTTGGGTCTTGGGGTAGTTTAGACGCCCAACCTGACCCAGGTGGCTCTTGCTTCTCTCCCTCCCCCAGCCATGTCCTCAGACTGGCTGTTCAGGGAGAGTGGACTGCCAGAGGCTCTGCAATCAGCAGGGTTCACCGTGGGCCACCTGGGAGCCAGGAAGTGGCACTACACTAGAGACTTTATGAGACCATAAACTCTTGGTGAATATTGATTTTTCTTCAAAGTTCAGGGACTATCTGTCTGGGTCCCTCTGATCACCCCAGCTCACCCAGGGCTGCCTGATCAGCCTTTGCCTGGGCTATCCAGGCTGAGTGTCCTTTGATGCGTCAGGGCCACTCAACCCTGGAGAGGAAAAAAACAACTACCTACCAATGTCAAGGGAGCAAATGGACCATTTCCTCCCATGGCAGTTGCAGAGGCTAGAAGATGTATTGATCCAATGATACCACTTTAAGAGAGTGCTTGGAAAAGGGCTAGGCAAGGAGGGGCGGAAAGTGGTGTGTGTGTGTGTGTGTGTGTGTGTGTGTGTGTGTGTGTGTGTGTGCATTCATTCTGTGGGGGGATAGAAGGTGCAAACAAGCCATCCTCAAAGTTCATAAGACTTTACAGGGTATAGTGGTCAATCAAGCAAGAGACAAACCCAGAGACACCTTCATTGTACTAAGCACAGCAACAAGATTCTGGCCAAGGTGCCCTGAAGAAAGAACCAGCTCTAATGGGGGTCAGCAAAGGGGTCCCACAGAAGGGGAATTTCCACTATTATCTGGCAGTGTTAATTCTGTGTCTTCCAGAACGCATTTTGCTTAGCGCCTGCTGGGAACCTGATGGCATTACTCAGCTTTGGGTAATAATGAGTTTGTCTAGGTCATATAGGGAAGTGCTTTAAAGTTATTCTTTCTTTTTTTTTTTATCATAACAACGACTCATGATACTTAAAAAGACATTTTCTTTAATTCAATTATCAAGTGAGCTAAATGCATTTGCCGGAGATAATTAAAACATCTTTATAAATATAAAACAATTATCTCATCAAAATACAGTCCTGGATGCTATTGTTCAAGCTGGTGTTTCAGAGCTCCCTCCTCTCTCAATTCTCAAAGCGATTCTCGAAGACTTCCACCCCTTCCTCTGCCCAGCATGCCCAGAACACTCTAGTCATAAGCTACCCCCGTGTGACCAGAACAGGTATCAAACTACTGAGTGGCACAGATCAGAGGCTCCTGGGAAGACAGGACAACTAAATGCCGCAAAGTACCTGACTTGGATCTTGAAACATAGGAGACCTGTATAGGACCCTGGAGTATCCCTGAGCATCGGGGCCCGTGTCAGTTTCATAGCGCTAGGTAAAGTACCACAGCTGTTGGAGATGATTAGCCAAGGGAAAGCTGAATGGGGACTGTATGAGAACTTTCTTTGCAGTTTTTCTATAAATCTAAAGTTGCTCCCAAATGAAGGATCTTTCAAAACAAAAACAACAAATTTAATTTAATGAGCCACAAGGGCAGAAACTTGCTGTTGCCAGAGGGCTCCCATCTTTAGAAATTCACCCTAAACCCATTTCCCACTTCCAGCTTCTGATGGTCTCTGATCCCCACAGCTGCCTCTTCTGTATCCATCCCCCTGTCCCCACTCCACCTCAGGATGAAGATCAAATGCCTATGGGCTGCTCTGTGAGCCAGGCAGACTTCTCTAAGGCCTCACTAGATAAGCAGAATTGCCCCAAGCAGCAAAGATGGACTCTGCTGACAGCATATGGCCCCAGGGTGCAAAGCCAGGTTTCTCCAGCTACCTGGAGCTCCTCCCTTTGCGGACTGATCACACTCCCATCAAGCTTCCTCCCTGTTTGGATACTAGCTACAGGGTCCCACAATCGATCATGGCTGGAAGGGACAGGTTGAGCTGAGTCCACAGATCCCCCCAGATGGCATAAGGACAGGAAGTGCCCTGGGGAACAGGAATGGCACCGAAAGTGGGCTGCAGAGACCACTAGCAAAGTGCTACATATGTGAAAACCGGACAGAGAAGGTGCCCTCCAGGGTAGCTCAGCTGATTAGGATTGTAGCATGCTTGTGTTTGATGTCAGGTGTCCCAAACTATCGAAAAGCCAGCCTTTGCCCTCCTCATTAACCCACCTAACTGTCACCTTCCCAAAGCCTAGGCAGGAGACAGGCTAAATGAAATCCCTCAGAGCTGTGCTGCCTTTGAAGGGGCCCCTCCCATTCTGCTGTTATCTGTATTAAAATCACTTTTAACAAACCATCAAATTCTTTCACATTTTTTTCTGCTTTAGGCAAGGTTGGATAGATTGGGGGGTGGGTGGTTAATCTAAAGTATTCTGTTGCGACAGATATTCTCACAGTGGGTTTGCAAGGCCTCAAGGATGAGTGGGGTCCTCAGGTCACACTTCCTGGCCTAAGTGACCTAGGGCACATTACTTAACATCTTCGATCCCATCTGAAAAACAGGGATAATGATACCTGCTTTGCCTGGGCTTTTATGAGCATTGCTCAAGTTAATGTGTGTCAAGGCCTTCATTCCAGCCCTGTCCACCCCCCCTTCCCACCCCGGAGGGGATCAATAAATACCTCCTCTTGAGCAACCTCCAAAGCATCAGGCAGCCAACAGTGTTTCCTCTGCAAACACTCCAGGGAGACCCTTGGCTTCTTTCTGCAAATAAGCCTTCTTGATTTTATCTTGTGAGCTTAACTCTGCTGAACTCCCTAGTGACCTGAGTCCTGGGGGCGCTTCAATAGGGTCCTGCCCCTGCACTTTGTCCTTCATGCTCTACAGACCCCTTGTTCAGTGCCCACAACCAGCACGTGCCTCAGTGGGTCTTTCTGGAATTTCTGGAGCATGCTGCAGGCCCCCTGGCTCAAGTTCCCTCGTTGGAATAAGCACAGGACAGGGTGTTTATAAAGGAATAGGGATTTGACTGAGGTCCAGGCTCTGCTTGGAGTTCCCTCTGACCGCTTTCTCTTCCTCCCTGAGTGTGCTGGTGGACAAGACCCCAGGGAGTCAGCTCAACAGACCTTTAACTGCCAGGAACTCTCTGTGGGGGCTGGAGAGGGGACAAAGGCCTCCTCAGCCCTTGTCAGGGCTGTGCTTCCACCTTGGGTCCTCGATGAGTCTTATTTTGCTAATGAGATCAGACAAGCTTGTAATTTTAGGTAACTGCAGTCGCTGCGAAGACTGGAAGAGAGACTCATTCCCTGGCATTCCCACAAATTCCTCCCAGTTTGTTTGGCTTGGAGAATTAGGCAAGAGCAGGTAGGAAAGCAGTGGGTCAAACACAAGCCATTGCGAGAAACTGACTCACGGTTACCCACAGCGATGTTCAGCCTCTCATTCCTCTTCTTGGCTTTTTATTTATTCAGCAAATATTTATTGAGCAGCTAACATATGTCTCTGCCTCTTCACACCCCCAGGTCTTTGCACAAGCTGGACCTTCCACCATGCCTACCCATTAGCCAACCTACAGTTCCTCAGGCTGTGTCAAAGGTTTCTCACTGAGGCTTGTCACACAGGATCTTCCCCCTTAAAAAGCAGGATTGTTCCCAAATCAAGGTCCCAGGACATCTCTAAGGCAAGGCTTGAGCAAGCTACTGAAGTCTCCCTTTCCATAAAGTGTAGCTAACAGCTGTAATTCTTTTCTTCTAGCACCTGTCTGTAGGACCTGCCTGCCTAAAACACAATAAGCATCAACTTCCAGTGTGCAAGAAACCAAGGAGCTGCCTATCAGGAGCTGCAAGTGAGAAGAGCTGAAAGGGAGGAGCGAGGTAATGCTAACACACCAGGTGATCCGACGTGTGCACAGGCAAGTTAGGATGTAGGAACCAGCATCCTCATCCAGAACTGGATCTCAGAGGCTCCAGAGAAGGGACCAAGAGCAAACCTAGCTGCTGGGATGGTGTCGTGGAGCCTCCGAGACCCACCCACTTGACACTCCTCTTCTCCAAGCCACCAGATAAATGAGTTGGTTCTCTGCACACTGGTGTGAGCTTGGGCTTGGCCCAGGCTCTAGTCGAAGGGTGGGGGAAGGGGCTGTGAATCACCATAGACCAAAGCAGTTCCCAGGCAGTGCCAGACCACAGGCTGACTCCTCTCCTGAGGTCCCAGGGGAGGCAGAGCCATGCTGGAACTGGAACAACCTGGCTCATGCTCCATGGGACTCATGTGCCTGGAGGGGCTCTCAGGGGTGACCTTTTCTGGAGTCAGTTCTCTGCCCACCCTGGATTCAGAGACCAAACTCAGGTCCCCAGGTTTGTACAGCAAATGCTTCTGCCCACTGAGCCACCTCGCAGGCCTTAAATAAATTCTTTTAGTGTGTAAAGAAATGAAACTGAGAGTCAAAACTATGGGCATTTAGTAAAGTACTCTCCAGAAAAGACTAAATTTGAAAAAGAACCAAGCGGAACAGATTACGGGAATCTTATTAGGTATTAAAACCTTGCTATTGAGCGAAACAGCAGATTCAACCGCACTGAAGTCAGAAACGGGAAAATAAAGGTAGGAGTGTTGCCCAGTGGCGTCCCAGGAAAGAGGTCCGCAGACAGAACGGAGGGTGTGCTGGTTTGCTCTCGTCAACTAGACACAACAGTGTCACTGGGAAGAGGGAACTGTCAGGTCCAAAAGAAACTGAGGACAAATGGCTAACTGTGACGCAGATCAGGCACTCAGTGTAACAACTACAGCAGCTCTTCTCGGCTCTTCTCAGCCTGCCCCTACCCTAAACTTCTCCAGTTCAAGAATCTTCCTCCCCCAGCTTCTCATTCCTGTATAACTCTGCTGTTTCAACCACGTGGTCTCTTGGCTCTCTCGTTCGTTCGTGTTCTCTTTCTCTCTCTCTCTTTCTCTCTCCTTCTTCTGTCTTCCTCTCTTTCTCTCTCGTTCCCCTCCCCTCTCTCTCCTCTCACCGTCCGGTTCAATCTATTGACCATGTTTAATCTACTACTTTCTCTCCCTGCTCTGGACTCTTCCAGATGCCTCTGGCTGTACTCTCTCTCTCTCTTATCTACAATAAAAACCTTCCCCTCAACCATACCTTGGAGCAGTCATGACCCCTCTTTATACAGAAGCCTCCATCAGATTGGCATGTGGGCAAGTCTGTGGGGTGCATTTTCTTGATTAATGATTGAAGTGGAGGGCCCAGCCCTGTTGTAGAATATTATTTTAAAATGTGTTACATTGGTTTATGCTGTGGAACTTTTGTTTAATGATGCAAAGATGCGTTGCATTCTTTTACGTTGCATTTGTTTAGCTCTGTGAAGCTGTGATACTTTGTCTGTCCAAAACACCTGATGGCCTAATAAAGAGCTGAACAGCCAATAGCAAGGCAGGAGAAAGGATAGGTGGGGCTGGCAGACAGAGAGAATAAATTAGAGGAGAAATCTGGGAGGAAAGGAAGAAGGAACAAGAGAACAAGGAGAGAAGGATGCCAGGGGCCAGCCACCCAGCCACACAGCCAGCCACAGACTAAGAGTGAAAGTAAGATATACAGAAGTAAGAAAAGGGAAAAGCCCGGAGGCAAAGGTAGGTGGGATAATTTAAGTTAAGCCAAGCTAATGCCAGGCATTCATAAGTAATGATAAGACTCCGTGTGTGATTTATTTGGGAGCTGGGTGGTGGGCCCCCCAAAACACCAAAGACCAAAGAGCAAGAGTAGAAAAAACAACCAACTACACAGCTCACTGTGGGCGGTGCCACCTGTGGGCAGGTGGCCCTGGGTGGTATAAAAAGCAAGTTGAGCAAGCCATGGAGAACAAGCCAGTGAGCATCGATCCTCCACGGCCTCTGCGTCGGTTCCTGCCTCCAGGTTCCTGTTCTGACTTTCTTTCACAATGGACTGTGATGTGTAACTGTACGCTGAAATGAACCCGGATTCCTCCCCAAGTTGCCTTTAGTCATGTTGTTATCACAGTAATAGAAAGCAAGCAAGGATAGATGTCTAACATGCATTTAACTGATGTTCTAGGAAACAACAGGAGTAACAGGGATGGAGGCGAATGTCTGAAGCTGTAATAGCTGGAAATCTTCCAAAAGTTAAGAGCGAGTTTGAATCCTTAGATTCAAAAGGTGTATAGTGCAGGCAAGCCACTTTTCCAGGAACAACAGGATGCCAAAGACAAAGAGAAGTACACCTTACTGTGAATTTATAAATTAAACTCACTCACAAAGGAAACATTGATCAAATACCTACTAGGTGCTTCTGGATACATCCGTCAGAAGATGGACTTGTTATGCCTCGGATCCTCCCAGGTGGAGAAGCTGCAGCTGTATGTATGCAGCTCACACAGCGTGAGAAAGAGGTCGGGCTCTGTGAAAAGTAAGATGACAGGGACAGGGGCGTCTGGAGCATGTGTGCAGCTGGGAGAGGTTGAAGCAGGATGCAGTCTTCACCGAAGGTCATGGGAGGCCTCCCTGAGCAAGGGATGAGAGGAGAGGGAGGAGCCGGTGGATTGTGGCGAGGGAATACACTTCTGGCAGAGGATGGGCCATTACTTCCATCCATCTTCATCGGCAAAGCATTCTGATCGTTCATCTGCCTGTTAAATGATTGAGCATCATGTTGTTTGGGAGTTGTAGGAGTCTTTGATACATTCTGGGTGTGAGTCTGTATCAGATGTGTAAATGGCAAATTGTTTGCCTCCCTGTGTGTTTGTTAGTCTTTATGGGAGAAAGAGCACAAGGAGACAGCTTACAGGACAGACGTCCCTGCGGCACAAGCTTTATAACCTGAGTTCAATCCCCAGGATCCACAGAGCTGGATGCAGTGGTGCACATCTGTAATCCAAAGACTCCTGCGGTGAGGTGGGAGACAGAGACAGGACAGTCTCCCAGAAGTCCCTGCCGAGGGCCAGCAAGCCTAGAATGCACAGTGTGGAAACAAGAGAGAGCCCACCCAGAAGCAAGACGCAAAGAGAGAACTGGCTCCGAAAAACTGTCCTCGGACCTTCACAAGAGTGCCCAGGCACAAGCACACTCACACAAATATGACCTAAGAATCTTACAGTAAAATGCCTCACCCACCCCCGACCTTGGCACCCGGCACTGTGTGGTGGGTATCACTTTTCCGTACATAACAAACTGCAAAGTGAATTCTTTCTGCTTTTCAATTGCCTTTTAAGAAGATCAAAAGATGACAAAAGTTTTAAAATAAGTGTTCTTAACTTATGGAGCACAATACTGGGAAGTATTTCATGTAAACACCAATTTGTATTCCACATATGTTTGTGTCTTTTATACTTATAATAAATATAAACTATGTGGAAGGCTGTTTATCAAAACCTGTTTAATTCAGGGGGGCTTGTCATCAATTTATAAATGGGTGGCATGAGCTTGTGTTCTGTATCACCATAATTTGAACATACCTAATCAATTTTTTTCTGTAACATGAATCTTAAAAGTCTTAACGAGTTCTTATTAATAAAATCAAACCTCAGCCAGGTATTGGGGTGAACACTGGAAGGTCAGAGAGACAGAATAAGCCACAGCTATCTCACCTCGCTGGATCCTCAGCTGATCTTGTTTCCTCAGACTGGATGCCCCGAGCCCTCATCCAGTATGGGTCTCAGCTGAACTGCTGCTAGAAGTCTGAAAGCTTAACCAGCCACATGCTTCTCCAGGCCAAAGGCCTGCTCAGGCCAAATGCCTCGAGTTTCTGGTCCTCACGCCTTATATATCTTTCTGCTTTCTACCACCACTCCCTGGGATTAAAGGCTGACTTTCTGGGATTAAAGGCGTGCTTTCTGGGATTAAAGGCGTGGGTCACCACGCTTGGGTGTATCCTTGAACACATGAATTTCTGCCTCTGGAATGTTAGGATTAAAGGCGTATGCTACCACTGCCTAACCTCTATGTTTAATATTGTGGCTGTCCTGTTCTCTGACCCCAGATAAGTTTATTAGCATACACAATATTTTGGGGAACACAATACCCCCACATTTCCTCTCTTTTTGTCTAAAATTAAAAAAGCTTATAACTAATACAAGAAAAACTATATCCAATATACACAGTCAAGATTACATTAACGATGTCTAGTCCATTAACATTTGACAGATTCAGATAAAAAAATCCACTATATATATTAACAATGTCCAGTCCAGTAACATTTGATAAACTCAGACAAAAAATTTTTCATTACTTATCCTATTTAAAACAAGTAGCTCCTTTTTAAAAGTAGATTCCATAATCTCCCTTTTTATCTTATCATATCCATATTCTCTCTTTTTTCTTTTCATAATACATTCAGTATTTTTCCTTTCCAATAACATTTATGAACCATGAGGATTCTATCAATATATCACAAAATAATCATTCTCTTTTTCCAAGACAGGGTTTCTCTGTGTAGCTTTGGAACCTATCTTGCGACTCACTTTGTAGACCAGGCTGGCCTCAGACTCACAGAGATCTACCTGCCTCTGCCTCCTAAGTGCTGGGATTAAAGGCGTGTGCCACCCACTGCCCAACTCAAAATAACTATTCTTAAAGTGGATTTTTATTTGCTTTTTAGAAATGGGCTTTGGGGTTTGGGTTGTTTTGTTTTGTTTGGGGGGGTTGTTTGTTTGCTTTTTGGTTTTTGTTTGTTCATTTATTTTTTATTTTTCTTTCTTTTTTTACATTTATTTACATATTTCATACTTTTACTCAACTTTCTATCTAGGTTCATTTTCTTGCTGTTTATATGAGTTCTCTTAACTTCCTTCCTAGTGTGATCGAATAGTGTCTAAAAACTCCTTGCTTCCATTTTTAATGTTATCTGTTCAGAATTCTGAGTTCATGGCGTTCTTCATCTCTCTCAGCGCCTCGCCCTTTAGAAGCAGCTTTGCTGGCGCCTTCACATTGCTCCCTGTGCAGAACGTGTCTCAATTTTCTGTGGATAGTTTTTCTAATTCGGGTTTCGGAAAATTGATCCTGGGGTGGTAGCCACGTGATTGTGGTGTGACAGAGGTGTGATCACGTGCAATCCTGGTGTGAATCTGTCCTGGTTGGCTCCACGATGTCTTGGATGTAGAGAGTTAGTGTTTATGCATCACCCTTGGGAATGTTTCCGCTATTACTTCTGAAAACACTTTTGACACACCCAGCCTGGGATCTTCTATTCCACACAAGTACTCGACCCCCTGTGGTCATGAGGAACCTGCTTAGTGTTTCCAGCTGTTCTGCTCTGTCTTCAGGTTCACTGGTCTTTTAATCAGCTGTCAACCATCTCCAGTAAAACTTCCATCTCCAATGCAGCTGGAGCTGTTTTCACGGCTTCCATTCTCCCTCACTTAACCCCCCATGTCTTCCATATACTAGGATGTAGTCATGACAGCCAGTCAAGCACTGTTTTCTGACATTTCTTTGTTCCTGTCAACTGCTGCTCCGGTTCTGTAGCCTGGTGCTTCTCTGGTTCAGAATCTCATTACCTGGCTTCCTGGTATGTCCTCTTGATGGGTGCCGAGGAAGGTGAGTTTTCCCCTGATGAGCATCTAGATCTTGCCGTGTTCTTTGATGAACATTGGACAAGTAACTTAACTGGGTCCTAATAGGCTGCAATTGGCATGGCTAGTGCAGGTCTGGAGTAGCCACTCCCTTGCACCTTAGACTCACCACCAGGGTGGTTCTCCTAGTGCCTGCTCAATGCATTCTCTCGCTCTCTCCTCTGTCTGTCTCTGTCTCTGTCTCTGTCTCTGTCTCTCTCTCTCTCTCCACCCCTGGACAGTCCATGCCACCTCCAATAGCAGGAGGATTTAACCTCTACACTAAAGGTCTTCTGCCCCCTCTTCTTATATGGCTCCTCCCATTTTATACCCCTGACCCTGGGCATACCATCACCTTGGAGACCTGAGTGCTCTGCCAAGCTACCTGCCTCCCCTCCATAGCAGCCTGGAAACAAGATCCACACAGAAAACAATGCAGCATTCGTCTGGGCTCTTTCTTCCCTCAGTCAGAGTGCTTGCTGGTGTTTGCCTCTTTCTGGCCATCGTGAGGAGGAATGTCAGTCTAGTCCCCAGGATGCATCACTGAAGTCTGCCCCATGCCGGAGTCTGGGCAGGAGGGTAATACAGCTGTGGCTTCATCAGGGAGAACTCTAGCAGGTCTTTCTTGTCGGACTCCAGCCCCCAAATAATGACACTGAGACTTGTTATTAATTATGAAAGCTTGGCCTTTAGCTTAGGCTTGTTCCCAACTAGCTCTTTTTGTTTGTTTGTTTGTTTGTTTGTTTGTTTGTTTGTTGTTTTGGTTTTGGTTTTTTTGAGAGAGGATTTCTCTGTGTAGTTTTGGTCCCTGTCCTGGATCTTGTTCTGTAGACCAGGCTGGCCTCGAACTCACAGAGATCTGCTTGGCTCTGCCTCCTGAATGCTAAGTTTAAAGGCATGCACCAACTAGCTCTTATAACTTAAACTAACACATTTATATTTATCTACATTCTGCCACGTGGCTTTTTACCTCTCCTTCATTCTGTACGTCTGACTTCTTCAGTGCCTCGCTGGTGTCTCCCCCACACCTAGATTCATCCCAAGTTCCTCTCTTTCACTGGAAGTCCCATCTATTCTCTCCTGCCTAGCTGTTGGTCATTCAGCTCTTTATTGAACCAATCACAAAGACAAATCTTCATTGTGTCTTTGTGCAAACAAATATCCCACAACAGAGAATGGGCAGTGAGCACCCAAAGACTAAGAGAAGGAGACCTGAGGCAGCTGAATACTGAGATCCAGGAAGATGCTGGTCAGTTGGGGTGAATGGTCAGTCAGGCCTCTGTACCGTGCATAGGGTTTCCATACATCCATTTGATCTACTAAGCATTGAAAATACTGGGGGAAACTTGTGACATACTAAATGTGTACAGACTTTCATACTTGTTGTATTCTTTGACACAACATAACATTTATACCAAATTTACATGTATCGTGTGTTATTAGAAAGCTAAAAATGATCCAAAATGTACAGGAGTCAGTCATAGGTGATATGAACATCCTGTACAATTTAAATAAGGAACCTGGATGCCAGGGAGTGTCCTGGAACCAGTTGGTCCCCCACAGTACTGAGGGATGACTGTATTTCAAATTCGAAGCCTGATGGTTCTTGGCAGACTGGGCATAAGGAAGAAAATCATAATATGAGATTTGGTGACTGAGCAGCGCAGGAGACACACTTGCCACCCTCAGAGACGGGACAGTCTATGAATGCACATGTGAATGTAAGGGTCTGCAAAGGGCCTACATAGAAATGTCAGGCTGGAACTCGGTCAACAAGTCCTGAGTTTGTGGAGAGATAGGGGTTGTCGATTTGGGAATAAAAGTAGAGAAAAGAAAGTCATGAAGCTTGCGGAGACAAGGACGTGGAGAACTAGGGTGAAGAGGAAGGGGTGAGGAATTCCAAGAGGACCAGAGAATGCCGAGTGGCCGAGGGAAAGGTGTGAGCCGTGGGAGAAGCAGTTGGCATGATGGTGTAGCAGTTCAGGAGGAAATGAGCCCCGAAACATCGGTGGCATTAGCTACATCAGAGTCACCTGCAGAAGCAAGAGGATAACAGGCTGGCTCTAGAGGAAGAGGCTAAAAGAGAATGGGAGCGAGGCGGTGGACAGCACCAAATACAGCTGTACCCTGAGATGGGGAGCAGAGACCAGGATGGAAGCAGAGTGAGAGAGCAGGCAGGTGGATAGGGCAGTGAGCATGTTTCCAGCCTGGCACTGTGTACCCTTCCTCACCCTGGAGCGTGTCCCCAGGAAACCAGCCACAGCTTCTGTGGCAACTGGTCAGGGTTGATCTCCTATCCCTAGGAGGGAGCTCTGAGAGGAGGGAAGTTGGAAGTTGGAAGATAGAGCCAAGAATTGCGGGGAAACAGGATCCTAAATATGGCTGGGAGTTTGAGTCAACACACTGCTCTTGCGAGCTGTTACTGCCTCTCCGCCTTCACAGAGCATCCTGACAAAAAGGTGCAGCCACAGAAGAGCTCCCACTGCTAGGGACCTAGCGAAAGGTCTGGGCCCACAGTTTGCCCAAGTCAGTGGGGTTCCAGAGGTGGCTGTGCTATTCTTTGGAGCCTGTCCCTTCCCGGGGAGAAAAAGGCCCATTTTGAACACAACCTGCTCAAGAGGTGACCCTGTGATGACACTGTGTGCCAGCCCTGGGCACACCACACATCCATCCCGCCATACTCTTCCCAGAGCCAGTAGCATTGCCTACATGGAATGCCTGACTAGCGCTCCCCATGGACCTCCACTGTGCTTCCTCAGCAGCCCCCATGGGCATCCCTGGCAGTTACCACATGCCCTTTCCTGCATAGGAAGCGGTGTGGTATTTCAGCTGGCCGGCAGAAAGAGCACTGCTGTCTTTGGAGCAAGGCCCAGCTGGTGCATTATTCATGGCCTCAGACCACACCTCTCAGCATGCTGCCCAGGAGCCAAGCAGGCAGGTCCCA
Organism: Peromyscus nudipes; assembly: GCA_902168325.1. Taxonomy (NCBI): domain Eukaryota; kingdom Metazoa; phylum Chordata; class Mammalia; order Rodentia; family Cricetidae; genus Peromyscus; species Peromyscus nudipes. Next base: position 19,701 of record CABHPH010081625.1, on the reverse strand, counting down.
AAGGGCTGGTTAAAGCACTGTGTTAATAGCCCTGGCATGTGGGCTGGGTTTCTGCAATTCTGTGAGGGTCTCTGGGCTCTTCCAAGAGGGGAGAGATTGACAACACTGCCTCCAGGCACAAGTAAGTAACTAACTTGAGGGAAAGTCCCCTCTGTATCTCCACTGCCGTGGTTGGAGTGGGTGTGCCGGGGCCCCCAGACCATGGGTACATAACTTTGTTTCTGGTTCACACTCACATTGAGATCTGGAGTTGCTTAGCCTATCCATCCCCAGTATATACAGCTGGTGCTTGGAACACCTTCACCCTCCAGCATGCTTGTCCTGGGTGACACACTGGCAACTGCCCTTTTGACACCCCCACCGGCCCAGATGTTGGCCCACATGTGGAACTGACCCTTCTGCTTTCCGTAAGAACCCCCTTAGCACAAGTCCCCATCCTAACACAGGACATACTGAAGACTGAAGATTACCAATGCTGCGGTCAGCCCTCCCCAGGGCAACCCCTCTCCCATGCCCCACCTCCGCCGGCTCCTCCTCTTCCTCCCTGCAGGGATTCTCCTGAGCAGAAGCAGAGAAGGAGGTCTGGAGCTAGGAAGAGGTGAGCAGGGTGCTCATCTCACAAGCAAAATTGAAGATGGTATTAAAAGAACTTAGCAATGAGCCTAAGTCACATTCTAAAGTGCTATTTAATCTTTTTTAGATTTGTTTAGCTATTCTTTGACAATCTATACGTTTATACAATGTATCTCTATCTTATCCACCCCCAACTGGGACTTCCCACTTCCTTAGACACACACCCCCCACTTCAAGTTCTCCACTGTTTGTTTTGGTTTGTTCTGTTTGTAACCCACCAAGTCCGACTAGTGATGCTTGCTACCATGTTGCCTGATCTTTCTGGCTTGATTTTTGTAAGGGTCTTGTGCAGGCAACCGTAGCTGCCATGAGTTTCTGAGCACAACAACCATATCACATCCAGAAGACCAGAATTTCCCAGCACAGAGGGTGGAGGGCCCCATCTTCCAGCTGGTGTGTTCCTTCAGCATCCTCATCCATGGTGTTCTCTTAGGGAAGGGGTGGCTACAGCTGTCCCATTTAAGGCTGAGCACTCAACGCTTATTCTCAGCACTTTGACCAGTTCTGAGCCTCTGTATTGACGGCTGCCCACTACAGAGAGAAGCTTCTCTGGCCAAGGTTGAGAACAGAACTAATCCATGCCTATTAACAGAAACATTTAGAAGGCAGTTTGACAACATGTCCATCCACCAAAACAACAGTAGCAGGTTCTCCTTAGGACCCATAACTCCTAAGCCATGTGCTTTTGACCAAGTTTGCAGTATTCCAGATTCCCTGCTGTGGAGCAGGCCTCAGATCCAATCAGAAAACAATCGGTTACCTCCAAGACAGTCATTGCACTGATAAACCTGTGGTACGTCTTGCCCGGCAGGTCATTTTGGTAACCTGCAGGGTTGACCACTAGATAAGACTATTGATGGATCATCTTCCCCAGCAGCCTGCACAGCAGCTTCCAGCACTGTGAGATGTAACTAGCAAGGAAGAAGCTTCCAACTCTGTTCCAGCTTGATTTCTTTGTGTCCTATAACCAAAATAGCTTGCCTCTTCAGCAAGGGAATCTTATCATCTTGTTCTGGTAAGTAATCAGAGCAATGACAGTAGTCTGTTGTTTATGTGAGAGGCATCTGCCCCCCCCCCCCCACCCAATAACTCCCTGGAGAGGTAGCCCATGCCTAGCACTGAGGTTTTGTTGAATAACTCATATCTTCTGGAGAAAGCATTGTCTTACCTGTTCAGGGTACCTGTGTTCAAATTCCTTTCTTTTTTAATTATATTTTTGTAGTTAGCTTACAAAGTAGTGGATTTCTCTAAGGGCTGTTTTCATACATCCTTAGTTTTGATTAACCCAGCCCTAGCCTCTCCTCTCCCATCTCTCCACACTACTTCCATGCTTAAGCCTTTCACCACCAGCGGTCCCCTCGCCATACTGTCATGTCACGTGTTCCGCTGTCCTCTCGCTTCCTAAGCCCTCTTCTCCTCCCCGACTCATGGACAGACTTTTCAATTAAATGCTAATGTGACTATTCTGACCATTCAACATGAGGGTCTAGTGAGATATGGTTGAAACCCCGGGCTGGGCATCTAGTGCGTCAGGAGAGCATTTATTGACCTTGTACCAGTGTGGCCCCATGTCTGACCCTCAGCAAAAAAAAAAAAAAAAATGGTGCAACATGGCTATGAATTTGCCTAAACTCTCGATACAGAACACCCCATGCTCAGATCAAAGGCTTAGGTAAGAAACGGTAGACTCAGGATGTTCATACAGACCAGTCACAACAAAGGTACAATGGAGGGGCACAGGGTGAAGGGAGTGAAGAGTTTGGGGGGTCTGAAGGAACTCTTGGGACTGTCTTCTCAATTTTACGGTGAACCTGAAATTACCAGAAAATTTAAAGTGGAAAAAAATTTTACTTGTCCTCACTAATACTCAACCTGATCAACCCAACCCAGAGGACTTGACAACGTTTCTCTAAGAAGCTACACACATGATGAAGAGAAAAAGACCCTTCTGTCACTAGCCTTTGGGTAAAACAAATCAAAGCGATGGCAGGATGCCACCTCACACCCCTAGAGAGGATTGAGATCAGTAAATCCTTAGAGAAAGCAAGGGGTTCTGGGGATGTGGGAAAATCAAGGCACTTGGGGACCACAGGTGGGATGTGAACGAGACAGCCTTTATGGAAACCAGTTAGTGGCTCCTCAAAAAGAGAATGAGCCAGTGACTATGGTATTCAGCAGTTCTACTTCCTTGTGTATACCCTGATGAATTGAAATCAGGGTTAGGGTTGTAGCTCAGTTAGTAAAGTGCTTGCCCAGCATGCACAAATCTCCAGCACACATAAACAGGCATGGAACACACCTATCATCCCAGCACTTAGGAAGTCTCGGAAGGAGGGTCAGGAGTTCAGGGTCATCCTGAGCAATGTCATGAGTTCAAGGCTAGCCTGGGATATGATATCTGTTTTTTCTTATCAACTTGGCTACATCTAGAATTAACTAAAACCTCCCAAAAACTGGAGGACACACCTCCAAGGGATTTCTGCTTAATTTCAAGAAGAAAGATCTACTTCTTCTTTTTTTTTTTTTTTTTTGGTTTTTCGAGACAGGGTTTCTCTGTATAGCTTTGCGCCTTTCCTGGAGCTCACTTGGTAGCCCAGGCTGGCCTTGAACTCACAGAGATTCGCCTGGCTCTGCCTCCCGAGTGCTGGGATTAAAGGTGTGCGCCACCAACGCCCGGCAAAAGATCTACTTCTAATCTAGATTTCTGAAGACATACCTTTAATCCAGATCTAATCTGGACCATGCCTTCTGCTGGAAGCCTATAAAAGGACATGAAAGAAGGAAGCTTTTGCCCTTTGCCTACTTGCTTCCACCTCGCTAGCAAGTCCAAAATCCTTCACTGGCATTGGAGCCTACTTCTTCAGGATTCCAGTGTATAGTGAAGACCAGCTGAGACATCCTTGTAGATTCAATAACTATTGGATTGTTGGACCTTCTATTCGTAGGCAGCCTTTGTTGGATTAGCTGGACCATAACCTGTAAGTCATTCTAATAAATCCTCTTTTTAGGTAGGTAGGTAGATAGATAGATAGATAGATAGATAGATATTCATTCTATAGGTTCTGTTATGCTAGAGAACCCTGACTAATGCATGGAGTAAGTGAGAACCTATCTTAAAAACAAAAGAAAATCATTATTAAAATAAAGGATTCAAACAAATCTTTGTATGTCCACATTCATGGCACCGTCATTCACAAGGCCCCTAAGTGGAACCAACTCAAGTGTCTGTCAGCAGATGAACTGATCAACAGATGTGGCCACACACACAATGGAGAATTTTCATTTGGAAATGAGAAGAAAATCCTGTCGCAGCCTATACGCCTGTGGGAGAACCCCCGAGACTTGAAGCTGAGGATACTAGCCAGACTCAAATGAAAAAACATGGTACCCCAAGTAGTCAATTCACAGTCACAGAAAGAACAGAGGTGACCAGGGGCTGAGAAAAGGTAGCAGGAAGTAGTTTAATGGGAACAGAGTCTCCATGTGGTATGGTGGTGGCAGTTGCACTACGCTGTAACTCTACTCAATGTACACCTAAAAAATGACAAATGTGGAAATTCCATGCTGTGTGTGGTTCAACACGATTCAGTACAGCAGCAATGCAAATAAGTTACGATAAAAACCAAAGCTGATGAATATTTTCACCAAAGATACACCTGAGGACACATATGACACCATAGGATGGAGGCAGGCAAGCATGGGCACAGCTTGGCAACACAGGACTCCACTTGGCTTTAGCCATACATCCTCCTAGGAGCCTTCCCATGAAGAGTTACACCCCACTTCAAACAATGGAATAAGTTCCCCTTCCCACAGCAATCTCTGCTGACTCCCCTTTTGTAGTCAGTTTCATTCAAACATACCCTGAAACATACCTGGGGATGAAAGATAGGGAATCATTCCAGCCTGAACCAGTTTGGGGTGCATTCACAATAAGGCAAACTGTATTCTCTGCGTGAACTTTGAGGGAAAATCCTCTACTTAGCATCTTATGCAGAGTTGGGCATGCACATGATTGAAATCAGATACACCATGGGAAGTATCAAAGGCTTGCATAATCCAAGCCTGTCAATCAAGCCGGTGTCACCCATATCATGCCCCTTAATAACCAGCTCTTCCTTCTCCTAGACCCCATAAAAAGAGGCCCCAAACAATAACCTAGCTCCAGAAGCCTGCTGCTCAGTTGTAGCTTATCAGAGCCTTATTATTGCTTTGCTTCTGCAAAGTTCCCTGGCACTGTGCAGTCTGTGCTGTGTCTTGAATTCTTTCACTAAGACACTAAGAACACAAGCACACCCAGCCTATGCACACACCAGTGACAGGATGACAACGTGTCCTCCCATTTGAAAGGGGACAGGAAACAGAGTAGAGGTGGCCAGGGACCGGGGAAAGGCTTAATGGCTTCCACTGTGGAAAGATGGAAAGAGTCCTGGAGCCGGGTGGCAGTGGTGATGGTGTAATCAACGCCGCTGTACTCGGCGTCCATACTCAGTGTGAAGTACTTACCTAGCATGGGTTAAGACCCTGGCTTCCATCCCCAGCTCTGAAAAAAGAGCGTTGCACTGGTGACTAGTGCCTTATTTAAATCATCCCACTTGTTTTTTATTTGTTCATTTGTTTGCTTATTTTTTTCTTTTAGGAATGAAAAAGCAAACTGCCACCAACAGTAAACAGGGAGCGCCAGCCCTCAGACCACGGCTCTCGGAGGCCGTCTGGCACATGAGTGGTCAGTGGGGACCTTCCTGCCACCTTTGCCCTTGGAGCTCCATGGAGCAAAGTCTCGCTGTACCTGGCACTGCTTCATCTGGCCAGAGGCCAGTATTCGTAAAACAGCAAAGATAAATATTTTCCACCTGGACTTGGGTACGAGCCTCTAAACAGAAAGCATTCCATTTGGTTTTTAGAGTAAGCGCCTTGTTTTGCTCCTCACACGCTTTCTAACTCCTGTATTGTTGACTCTCCGCGGTTCTAAAAAGTGCCCCCAGGTTCCCTTGGACTGCTGTGATGTGATGAAACTTTCTGTGTGTTAGTATAACAGCCTCATGATGTGGCTACAGGATGGGCAGAGTTGAGCTGCACACTGGAGATCTGGATGCTTCTGAAACCGTCTCCCAGTGACTACTCCGCAGTCACCTAGCTGGCCAAACTTTCCCCTCTGTACTATGATTCATCATACATCCTTCCACCCGTTGAGGATATCATGATACATCTTGGAGGTAGCATCAGGTCCCCTGAACCCATGAAATTAACATATGCAAATAGGAGGCATGGAAGCCCCAGCTAGGTCCAGCCAGGGGCTTCCTACTACAAATGAATGTTCACAACAGGACCAGAGGCCCCTGAACACAGAGACTGACCAGCCTAAGACCTTCATCAGCATTGGTGCACAATCCCACACTGGGACTTTTTCATGTAATCATCCTTTCCAAGAATTCCACAGCTCAGCCGGGTACGCAGCCAGGGTTTGTGACAGGGTCCAGTCCTTTCCCAGACCACGCTACCCAGCCCCAGTGGAAACTGTCTGTTGGTACCACCTTCAGCTGTGACAGGCAGTTTCTGTCTTCCAACACAGGAAAGTATCTTTTGCTCCTCTCTTGTGACACTGACTATCTAGCCTAAAGCAGGGACCAATTAAACTAATTAATCCCCAGGCATTGGGCTCAGAATGGAGACACTAGACCCTCACACTTTGAATAACTCCAGAGGAAATGCTTAGATTCACAAGCATCTGGGGACCTTTTGTATGGCTCTAACTTTCAAGCAGAGCAAGGACCCAGAGACCTCGGCGTCTCCAGAGCCTCTTCTCCAAGCCTCTGCATGGGTCTCCCTGTTGACTGACCCCAGGACCACATTCAGGGCTCTCAGGGACATCAGTTCCTCCTACCTTGTGCATCCTCCCCTAGGATACAAGCCAGGCAGCTACCCCTAGGGGACCTTCTTGGCACTCTCACGAAGGATTTGAGCTTTTTCTTGTAAGGAAATTGGAGGGGCTTGAGTACTTCCAGGTTCAAGAGGACATTTTATTAAAAGTGAAGTCCAAAGACTCCTAAGAGGTGGCTCTGTCCTTGGGCTCCTTATCTCTGAGTTAACAGGTCCCTCATCCACTGCCATTTCTTCATGGACAGCAGCAGACTCTCCTTGGCTGAGGCGGGGAGGAGCAGCTCTCCACGTTGTTTACTGGGATACCATTCTGGCAAAATGCAGTGTTTTTCTCTTCCTGCAGGATCTGAAACTCCAGGGCACTTGGATGCACGTTTCTGCACATGATTTTCCAGGGTGGCATCTCTGCAGAGGGTAGAAATCCACCTTCCTTCCTGGGTCCCTACCCCCGCCATCGCATCCCTGATAGCCGGTGTCTGAAGACAGACTCCATGCGGCTTCGAATGTGCCTCTGTCACCCTCACACACTTCTTTTCATTATGCATCTTAGCTGAGCCATGTTTTCAAATTCCCAGCAACCACTTCCAAGTCAAGTTTTCAAAGAGACTTGCACTTTTGACCTAATTAAAAAAAAAAACCAGAGAGAGCTGGACAAGCCCCCCCCCCCATATGTCTCTAAGGCCATTTTGTTTGTGTGCTTGCTTCAATAAAGTTGTGCTCTCTTGTCTCTGCTTGATGCTCTGGGCTCATAGGCCAACACCCCTTCCCACTCACCATGCTCTCTGACGTTCTCTGGGCTCCAGGAAGATTTGGCACAGTGTATATTCTCAAGTACTTAGCATCTGTGAGGCCAGATATCCCTATTGCCTTCAGACAGCCATCATTTCCTGGTCCAGAGGCACGCTGCCCTCCCATCAGGCTTTCCTTAGATGCTCTCAAAGGTTCTCTTGTCCTTCCAAATTGGACACAGACCCTCAACTGGAGGTCAGAGTCCCAACACAACTCAGCCTTCTCAGTCAGCCCCACCATGTAAGTTCACCCTCCACGCTAGCCTAAGAAGGCATTGCTACCCATCAAGGCATCCATATTGCTTGCAGGATCTGCCTCATGAGCTTTCTTCCCATTAACCACCAGACCCTTGCACCATGCCATCTGCCTGCTGTTTCTGCAGCTGCCTCAGCAGATCCCTGTGGACTTGCTGGCCTATGTGATCTCACTGCTCTGAAGGCCAGTGTCCAAGGCGGCTCTCACTGTGTAAAGTCAGAATTCCAGCAGGCTGGTAGCTCTGCAAGCCCTAGGGTGATCTGTCTCCTCAACTTCCACAGCACATAGAGGCACCCACTGGCTTATCACCTTCTCTGCGGCCATAACCTTTCCATCTCCTTCTTGCCCTTCTGATAACACTGGACCCACAAGACAATCCAGGATCCCTCCCATATTAGCTTTGTCATACCTGCAAAGTCCCTTTGGGGCCCTTATCCAGCCAACCACAGTACACAGTGCTTAGCTTGTTCCAGCTCAAGACACCCACTCGCTTCCACTGTCTCCACTGATTCCTGAAGCAGATGGAGGAATCCTGAGGCTCCTGTAGCAGGAAACATCAGAACAACACATGAGGGCTGGGTCCCAGCAAGCCTCCCGTGGGTCCTCATCTGTGCTCGCACAACGTCTGCTGGTTCACCTTCAGTGGCCACACTAACAGTGACCATCCTGGTCCTCAAGGTAATTGATCACAAGGGTACATGCCTGGTTCTGGAGTGGCAATGACTATCGCAGGACCAAGTCCTCACTTCTGTCCGTGGACCTAATGCTTTCCCACAAAGATGCCTCAACCAAAAGCCCTGGGCAAAGGAGTACCCAGACCAGAGCTGGGCCAAGAGGCCCTGGGTCAAAACCAGTCACTGAGTGTCACTACAGCACATACTTGGAGAGTGCACACATGCACAAGCATACCCACACATACACTCCTATACATGCACAATGCACACACCCATGCACATAGGGACTCAAGCGGCTGGACTTCCTAGGTTAGAAGTAGACTGAAACATACATATTCCAGGCCTTTGGCCTAAAAAGAGGGCACGGGATTGCATCCTTCATGTCCTCCTTTCTGATTAGTTCTAGCCAGAATGCAGCAGCCCCATCTTAGACCATGAGCTCAAAGCTCTTTGTTGAGGGCAGCAGAGCAACAGCCAGGATCTGGGCTGTTGGTATCTTTCTGCTAACCTGTGTTTATTAGTTCCTTGTCAATTTGACACAAGCTAAAGCCATCTGGGAAGAGGGAACCTCCACTCAGAAAAGACCTCCATCAGACTTTGCAGTTGGCAAGTCTGTTAATTAATGATTGATGTGGGAGGACCCACCTGGGTGGATAAGAAAGGAAGCTGAAGAAGCCATAGATAACAAGCCAGTAAGCAGCATTCCTCCAGGACCTGTGCTTCTGTTCCTGCCTCCAGGTTCCTGCTTCTGTTCCTGCCATGGTGTCCCTTCCTGAAGGACTGTGAGCTAGAAGATGAAGTAAACCCGTTCCCCCTAAAGTTGCTGTTCATTGGTGTTTTATCAGAGCCTCATAAAGCAAACTAGGATAATCCCCTTGAGCCACCTGCATTTGGAATACCCCACGAGAAAGACGTGCACTACAGTCCTATTCCAGTCACTGCTGAGGGGCAGCTTTGACCAGGTGCAGAGTCCCTGCCCTGTGACTGACCACCCTGCAGCACCCTCACCCTCCGCGGCCTGTGTCATCATCAGAAGCCTCAGGGACATGGTGGAAGGAAAAGCTATTGGCCCTCAGTGCACATCATCAAACCACCTTTGCAGGATTAGAAGGCCTGTGGTGCTTAGCTCTTTAGCAGAACTGACTGCAGACACTCACAGAGCAGGTGGATGGTGGAGCCACTGGTTCCTTCTAGGATACGGGGCAGGTGGCTCTGAAGATAGCCTCAGCAGAAGGGAGAGGCCAGCTCTGCTCCCTTACCAGCCTCCATCAGACGAGGGCAGCCGGCCGAGGCCAGGACCTGCAGAAAGTGCTGTCTCCCAAGGCCCTCTGACAGCATCCAGAGACTCGCCGATGAGTCCATGAGAAGGATCTGGCGGAGAACTGAGGCCTGGAAAGAAAAGCAAAGACACACGAAGTGTAAAGAGCTAGACCTACATGAGATCCCTGAGTGAGGTGTGGGGGTATTGTGTTCCCCAAAATATTGTGTATGCTAATAAACTTATCTGGGGTCAGAGAACAGGACAGCCACAATATGAAACAGAGGTTAGGCAGTGGTAGCATACGCCTTTAATCCTAGCATTCCAGAGGCAGAAATTCATGTGTTCAAGGATACACCCAAGCATGGTGACCCACGCCTTTAATCCCAGAAAGCACGCCTTTAATCCCAGGGAGTGGTGGTAGAAAGCAGAAAGATATATATGGCGTGAGGACCAGAAACTAGAGGCATTTGCCCTGGAGAGGCCTTTGGCCTGGAGAAGTCTTTGGCCTGGAGAAGCATGTGGCTGGTTAAGCTTTCAGGCTTCTAGCAGCAGTTCAGCTGAGACTCATTCTGGATGAGGGCTCGGGGCATCCAGTCTGAGGAAACAAGACCAGCTGAGGATCCGGTGAGGTGAGATAGCTGTGGCTTATTCTGTCTCTCTGACCTTCCAGTGTTCACCCCAATACCTGGCTCAAGTTTGATATTATTAATAAGAACTTTTAAGATTCCTGCTACAGTGAGGCTTTGTGCACTGTCTAATGAACCAGGTGAAACCACTAACGTTCCCTAACGTGTGCTGTGGAAGGTATCATACAGCCCAGGGGACCCCACGCGTGCCTTTTAAGAGCATGCCGCTGGTTAACAGTCTCCCCACCAAGGGATCCAGAGACACCCCAGGCTGCCATCAGCCAGAACCGTGCTGCTGCCCTGAAAGCCCCATTTTAGGGGGTGAGCACAGTAGGATGAGAGAGAAGGCAGACTTCAAGAGGCCTGTGTAGTACAGGAGACTGTAGACAAGGGTAGGGGCTGACGGCTACAGCACATCTCCTTTTCCAGTTCCTGGGGTGGGAGTCCACATTCCTGCTGAACTTGCTCCTTGTCCATGAGGAACAGCAGACCCTTACCAACTCCCTAGATCTCAGATTGCTCTCCTTTAAGCTTACTTTTAGTTATAATGAGGGAGCTTCAAAGCATCCACAGATTCTGGGCTTAGCTATCCACTGTCCCACACAAAGGTGCCAAGCATGTTCCAAGGGTGGCAGAGTCTGCATAGATGTTGGTTACCCAATAGGACAGGCTATGACATAGACCATCACATGTCCCCAACATCCATTTGCCTTTCTTTGCTGATCGGACTCTTCCAGTTTTCAGTAGGTTATGGAGCCACCCTCTAGGATGATGTACCTAGCCTTCCTGAAAATGCATTACGTCAGTGGGGTGGGATTGAACATGTTCTGTTCTGTCTTCTTCATCCGGCTACACTGTGGGGTCTGAGGACAGGCAAGGCCTTCTGGAGAATATGGGAGGAAGGGAGAGAGCAGAGGGTGTGGCAGGAACCTGCGCCCAGACCTGGCAGCAGTCCAGGCAGCCTTGTATGGCTTATACAAAAAGAGGGATATGGACCTTCTTCACACTGCTTACAGATCCACTGGGACCCTTACCACTGCTGCTGGTCCTGGAATCTAACACCACAAGCGTCTGCCACACACAGGTCCTGAGGACTGGTTGGAGAGGGAGAGAAGGAAGCCTGTCATAGGCCGGGTTTTTTTTTTTGTTTTCCATGGTGTGCTATTTAACCAGGAATAAGCTGTTGTGAGATTGTCGGTGACTCCTTGTGTCTACCTCTCCAAGGAAAAGATGCATCATCGGTCTCCATAGTGATGCAGAAATGTAGACTGTAAACAGAGGTGCACGCCTATACATGTATGCAACATGCTGCTAGAGTTTGGCCCCTGCCATCCCCTGGGGGGCAGGCAGGTAACTGGTTCTTTCCAGAAAGGCTGGGTGAACTTGCATCTTTGGATAGTTGAGTCAATGTATGTCCTTCATGGAAATGGCTCTCTCAGTCAGTGACACACACACACACACACCAGTGGCTGTGGCAATCCCATGGGGCCATGCAAGGGAAGCACTCATAACTGTACCTGGTATTCAGTGGTCTCTCAAGAGGACACAAGTCCAACATTGGGGGTCCCCACATCAGAAACTATCAGAGATACTGCTGTCCAGGGATCCCTGAGTTAGGGAACTGATCAACTTGGGAGAGGGCCAAGAAAGCTAGCTAGAAACATGTGAAGCCTGAAATGACATCCTAGACTGCAAGAGGGACCTAGAAGTCACAGAGTGTAGATGTGACAACTCGGTCCATGCAGAGACAAGGCCTCTGAGATGGCGACCATGCGGTGTGTTCTTAGCTGGTGTGGGGGCCAGACCTCTTAGCAACAGAGGTCTCTGGCAGAGCTCTGGAGATCAGTGGCATGGGACAAGATAAGAATCAGCTCCCAGGAGGACCACTCAGATAACCCTGCCACACCATAGCACCCTTCCCGAATCACAGGCCACTGAAGAGCAGGTTGGAGCCATCTTTCTGTCCTCCAAGGGTCTTATTTCCTCAGGAGCCTCCTCACCCGGAAGCATGGCACAGTGACATTGTCATCCCTCCAGTGACTCTGCACCACATAATGGGCACTCAGGGACATCTGGTGGAGGAAACCTGGCACACAGTAGGTACTCGGGGACATCTGGTCAAGAAGGCCCGAGGAACACAATGGGTACTGGGTGACATCAGGTAGAAGAGGTGTTGGCACACAGTAGGTACTTGTACACTGGCCAAGCAAGTCCCTGGTCATTCTTTGAGGGTACACAGAGTCTTCAGAGCCTGACCTCATTGTGTGCTCCCCTCATCCCAGAACCTCAGTCACTGGGCCTCTCCTTGGTCACCTCTGCCAGGATCTGGGTGTCCTCAGGAGACCCCGGGAAGCGGGTGCCGCAGAACTGGGAGGCAGTGTTCCTTTCTGTCTTCACGTCGGGCTGAGACTCAAAACAAAACTGTCAGATTTCAGAACATTTCACAGCAGCAAAAATAACTGCACTTGGGGAAAAAACATGCAGACACTTCTCAAAGTCATCTAGTCGCTTCAACAATGTGCCAAAGGCTTCTGGAATTGACAGGTTCGGTTTGCCACGCACCAAATGCGCCTACCCCTGCCAACCTCATCTCCCGAGGCTCCCGAAGTTCTTGTGTGCCAAAGCCGTGGTACAGAAAAGACAGCAAGCAGGACGCCACAGGGCTGCCTTGGCTCAGCCCTACTATGTTACTGGTTCAAAAACTCTGCCCAGAACTCACAGGTCCCACATGCCAAGTCCAAGGTGACTGAAGCCCGAGCCGCCAGAAGAACCACTTTCAATCGCAGCTGATTGCACTGGGATACTCTGTGTTTGCCATCACATTTGGTCCTCCTCCCTGCCCCCAGAGATGTGTCTCTGCTCTGCAGGTGAGATTTCTATCAGGGAGCTCCCCCTGGTCAGAGGCAGCCTTCCTTTCCTGGGAGGGAATCCTGTTGGCTTCTGCATCCTCTGCAGCAATACAAGGGTTGGCTGGGGGCTTGAAAGATGTCTCAGTGGGGAACAGAACTTGTTCTGAAGGCGTGAAGACCTGAGTTCGACTCTCCAGGGCCCACATTAAAAAGATGAGCATAGTTGCGTGCATCTATAACACCAGCACTGGGAAGGGGGTCAGAGGCAGGAAGACCCAGGAACTACCTGGCCAGTCAGTGCAGCCAGAAAGGAGAGTTTTGGGTTCAGCAGGGGATATTGTCTCAAGGCAATAAGGCAGAGGTCAGTAGACAACTAACATTTTGCTCTAGCCTCTAAATGTACAGCTATGGATGCACACACCCACACAGGTACACAAGCCATACATACACACAGTAAAGGAGAAAGAAGGGTTGGCTGGGCATGTAGTTTCCCAACCAAAAACTATCTATCTTCTGGCCTCCTCAGGAGTCAAGTTGGTCACGTGACTGGATCTAAGCAATGTCCTCTGCCCCTATTCTCACATTCCCAGGGCAAGAAATGGCAGGTTCATCTTGGATGGCAAGTAGAAGTCACCTCAGGATCAACAGAGCCATGAGAGGCACAGGGGCTGGGCTGGCACTGTGAAGCTGCCCCAGGAGAACCTGGACCCTGTCCACACCATCGTGGCCTCTGAGGGAAATTAGCACTTAACCTACAGTGAGGATTGGGCAGCAAGACTTGCCACAGCCCCTCCCAGAGCTCAGCACAAGGAGCCCAACCAGGGAGCCTTGCAGAATCCCATCCAGGGAGACACAGAGACTGGTGACAAAGAGCTTTACCAAGGTAGGACTCTCTCCTGGCTATGACTCTGCCATGCTAGAGTCTGTCTCCAAGCAAATAGAAGAACCAATGGCCTTGAGGTGGAGCAGAAGTGGAGAGATGGAGAGACATGGGCAGGTTGGACATGTGCTTCAGGGAGAGCTGGGGGGGGGGGTGGGGGGGGGGGGGGGGGGGGGGGGGGACATCGGAACTGAGGAAAGCCAAACTGGTGCCATTGAGGGTGACAGAGAATGCTTGTGGGAGAGCCAGCTAGGACTGGGGACAAACCAGCCCAGAGCAGGACACTGAGAGCTATCTGCAGGTTGACTAAGAGGAGCCGTCCAGTGGGCAATCAGATATATAGGTTTGGACATCAGAAGATGGCCTGAAAGTGCAAGTGAAGTGATTGATCACTGATGGTTAGTGGTGGACACCAAAGGCAGCAGTGAGGTTGGCTGGGAGAGGGAATGGTGTAACCACGTGAGAACCTAAGATGAATCTAAGGAACAGCAGAATTTTAGGGTTGATGGAAGGGAAGGAGCCTTCCAGGGAACTCTGGGAGAAGGGGAATCCCTGGAGGAAAGAAGGAGCATGGGAGATGCAAATGCGGAAGTTCTGAGAGAGAGAGAGAGAGAGAGAGAGAGAGAGAGAGAGAGAGAGAGAG
>CABHPH010081623.1:2321-16082 GCA_902168325.1 Peromyscus nudipes | reverse complement strand
ACACACACACACACACACACACACACACACACACACACACACACACAAAATGAATCTTAAAAGAAACTTTATTTAATCAGTGACCTTGTTGGAACGTGGGATTTGAGCAACCTAAATATGCAGCCCTGGGCTAAAGTCACTCATAGTTCTTTCCGTATTAAACTATTTCTCATTGTGTTTGAGGTGAGGGCTGTGATTTTTCTACATCGCCAGTCATTAGTTCTGAGAGCTTAGTTGATGAAGTTTTTTTTTTTCCTTTATCTTTGACAATAACAATAAAAATTCCCCATGTCCTTCTCACCGTTCTGTTTCTCAGTACACAAAAGGGGCAGAGCATCGTCAGAATTAAAATTACTAGTCTTTTAACTTACATCATTTTAGTTTCTACTTTTATCAATAGTACTGTGAGCCGTAAAGTTTCTAGGCATAGTACCACATGGCAACAATAAGGAAAATGATATTTAAGCATATTTACTGCTAGTTGATCTTTATATATTAAGATTAATTAAAAGGCAAGAGGAAAATATCAGAATAATTGCAAGAATAGTTGGCATTACGTTAAGAAAAGCAAACAAACGTACATCTTGGGATTTTTTAAAAATTAGAACTCCCAGCCCTGCCAAATGTTCCATTACCCTGACGGGTGGGTCAGCCCTCTTGGATACACTTATAGCATTAGCATAATTTATATCATTACTATTACTTATAATAAATATACAATAATTTTTATTTAAAAAGTCAAGAGTCAACGTTCATGTAAAGTGCAAGGTAAGTCTGCATCGTTTGGGTATAGTGGAAGATGACAGACAATGCCGGACTTCATCGAATGACACAGGAAGAAAGGATTTGTGATTAGTGATGCCATGAATAACTCATGAAAAATTTCACTAAATTCTAAAATTTAGAATGTGAGATATGCTCTATCTTATTTCATAATTTTGGTCAGATTACTATTTTTAGAGAGGACTGAATTTTAATGTTCTATCTTAAATTTTTCTTGGTTTCTGGCTTTTCTTCAAACCATTTTCCTTTAGTGAAATGGAACTTTAATTAACCCTCTATAGATTTGTCTAATTATTCCTTCTGTCAACATACTTAGTTTTCAGTTTTCTTTTGTGGTCCATTCCAAGTGGCAAGGTTACTCTAGTCCCTGCTTATGTAAACTCTACACTAAGTGGGCAATTAGGGTGCAAATCCTTTCCCCCCATATTGATTCTATTTTCACAGCACTAGATACCACAGAGATGCTTCCTGCATTGCAAAGAGTCACTTGCCTTTCTTCTCAATGTCTTTTAGAAGTGTGCATTTTTGTATTGTTTCTCTATCAGCTGTGAGAAGAATTCTATCGCTTTCTATGGTGATGGAGACGTGTACCTGGGATACCTACCAGCAGGAATCCTGGGGGGCAGAGATCCTCCTGCCGTCACTGGATGTGGGGCCTGGATGCTGTTTAAAAATCCAGCCCTCAGGAAGCTGGGGCAGAAGGCTTCCACTCCAATCGCTGGGAAGGATCCTTGGAAGAAATAAAAATTGATGTTAATCAAAGGCTTATTCATGGAAAAGTTAGTGACCATTTACACGCAATTAAACTCATAATCAATAACGACAATAAACCTCACAAGAAAGTTATAAAGTTAAATGATTGAGATAGAGTTTTTCTCATACATTTATAAGATAATTCTATCATTTTTTTTGAAGAAAGCTCTACTTAACTATTTAACACACACCCAATATTAGTGAATGGATGAATCCGGTGATCCAGATGGCCAATCTAAAGTAAAATTCTAGTTGTTCACAGAAAGCACATTTCACTGAGGGCATGCATTTCATTTAGGCCTCTAGAGAGCCCACTAGGGTAAGGAACTGTGTATGCTGTGTCCTAGAGTGAGATTCGTCCCGTGCTGAGGTTTAGCAAGTACCGTGTTTGTGAGGAGACTTTCTTCTGTTGTATGGCTTGAGAGTAAGATTTCCTCTATAGGCTTGTGTCCTTAAACACAGGTCACCAGCTAGTTAGTGGTGCTTTAGGAGACTGTAGAACATTTTAAAGACAGAGTCTTGCTTGAGGAAGTGGGTCACTATGAGAGAGCCTAGACATTTTGAGGTTTGGCTCCTGTTTCAGTCCACCCTGGAAGAACTGTGATTAGCTTATCCCACCACAGCTGTGCCTTCCCCAACTGTGAGGGACTGTCCCTTCTCAAACTGTAAGCCCAAATAAACTCTTCTTTCCTTGTTTCCTCTCAGATGTTTGGTCACATCAATAAGACAAGTAGTAACTAATACACTATTTTTCAATAAAAAAAATCTCTGCCAAAAGTAGGTTGAAGTTGGAAATATCTCTGTACCTGGGTCAGAACTAACAGCAGAGCTGGAGTACTTTCAACATTAAAACCTGTGTCACAAGTATCCAGGGGTAGACCAGAGAGTATTCTGTCAAAACTTCAAAGAACAGTGGAAAAACTTTTTTTTTTCTCGTGACTGCATAGAGTATTCATCACTGAACACTAATAGCTCCTGTGTGTAAGGTTTGCCCCAGCATGCATTTTCTGTATTGCAGAGCTTCATCATTTTCTGGAAAACACTAGTCACTAATGATGGCATTTCACTGCATGCCAGGTGGGTATTACCTTATATGTGCACATATCATTCTTACTTAAAGTCACAAAAGAAATGATATTGTTATAATAGAAAAAAAGTTAACTGTAAGAAATACAGGGCCGGACGTTGGTGGCACATGCCTTTAATCCCAGCACTCAGGAGGCAGAGGCAGGCGGATCTCTGTGAGTTCGAGGCCAGCCTGGGCTACCAAGTGAGCTCCAGGAAAGGCGCAAAGCTACACAGAGAAACCCTGTCTCAAAAAACCAAAAAAAAAAAGAAAAGAAATACAGATTTTATTATATGCTGTGAAAACTGAAACAGTACAATTTTAGCTGACAATGGATTTATTAAAACGAAATAATAAGAAAGAGTGGTTCAACTATGTTAGATCTCAAGAAAAAGAATAACTTAATCACACAGAACAATGAATAAAAGGATATAAATTAAATGACCACAGAAGCAACTTAAAACGAAGATATCCAGATCAGTGATTCTGAGTAAGGTAAATATCCTGCACATTTCAAGATGTTGTCTTGTTTTTACTATTTTCTGACAACGCCATAAAAATATCTACCAATTTAGAAAAGATGCTCATTATTTTAACTCCTTGGAAAGAACTAAATACAAATACTACTTTATTGTTATGATTACATTTATTACTGTGTGCTGTTGTGACACCTGTCATATCTGATAGCAGCTTTCATTTTCCTAAACTTACTGCACCTTTCATGATGGCTTTTTTTTATGCTTCTTTACCACAGTTAGAAAGGTCTTTCATTTATTGTAGTGTCTGTTTCTTAAAGAACTGTCACTTTATTTAAAAGCTAATAGAACCCCATAAAAGTGCTGTGCCTGGATACATATTCAGCTGAAATTGGGCATTATGTGATAATCACACCTTATCATTTCTCTTCATTCATAGGGAATCAAATTTTAGGACTTGCTATAGATTGGATACAAAATGTCCCTCCCAGTGCTTGTTTTCAATAGCCTGTTCCCTTGCTGGTGGAATTATTAGGGAACTTTCTAGAAACTTTAGCAGGTGGCACTCATTTGGAGGAATGGAATCCCTTGGAGCAAGTCTTTTGGTGGGGCGGGGGAGGGGTATCTTATCCTTGGACCTTTGCTGTCTCTCTCTCTCTTTCCTACCACACCAAGAGATAAAGAATTGCCACTTTCATATGCTCCAGGAACAGGACATTCTGCCTGAGTACATGGAGCTAGGCTGAAATCTTTCAGCCCAAATAAATCATTCCTGATTTTAATTTCTTTTCCTTGGGTGTTTTTCACAGCCACAACAGAAGTAACTAACACAGTTTGATATGAAATGGTTTTTAACAGGTTCAGTCAATTGCTCCAGTTGCTCACGCTCTCGACTTTTAGTTTTTAATTGTGAAACACATTAATAATTTATTTTATACCTAACATCGTAATGTCTAAAATCTATAGCAGGAGAGTTGTCAATTTCTTTGAGTGCTTCGATTTTAGTTACACTCAGTGGAGTAAGCATTTATTAAATATTTATAACATGAATCCTTGCACTTCTGGCTTGTTAGTATCTTGAGTCTTTCATTAGAACAGCGGTTCTCAGGTTTAGTGGCACCTGCACACTCAGGACACCATAAATTAGGATGGGGAAGTCATTATTGGTGCTTAATAGACAGAAGGTTGGGGCCTTGCAATATATACTGTACTACCATCAAAAGGAAAACCCTACCTCCATATGCCAGTAGTGCCCACTGAAAAATATTATGCTACAGTCAAGTATGATTTTTGCAGAAGAGGGAGCAGAAAGATTGTAAGAGTCAGAGAACCAAGGTGTCTGTCGCCAGAGAATGTCTTCTACATGTGACAGGGAAGCTGCACAATGAAATCTCACAAATATAGTCACCTAAATTAGACCTGCACAATGATAACCCTGACTGATACGCAATCAGGGATGGGGAGAGCGCACAGGATGCCATCCCTAGATGAAAAGCTACAGGCAATTAATGGCTGCTGAAAGAGGGAGATAGTCATCTCCAGGGGCAAACTTTCTAATAAGTTACTCAGCCCTAAGTGATCATCCCTAAACATGTGTCCATGTAAGCATTACTACTAAATGGTTTTATGAGCACGCATGCATATGTATGCGTGTGTGTGTGTGTGTGTGTGTGTGTGTGTGTGTGTGTGTGTGTGTATAATTAAAGATAAAGTTCACGGATTTGAGAAGGAGTCAAGGTGGAGAGTGGAGGATTTGAATGGGAAGATAGAGGGGTAAAAATGATGTGATACCATGCTCATGTATGAAATTCTTAAAACAATATAAAATGTTAGCCGGGTGACAGTGGCACACGCCTTCAATTCCAGCACTTGCGAGTCAGAGCCAGGCAGATCTCTGTGAGTTCGAGACCAGCCTGGTCTACAAAGCGAGATCCAGGACAGGCACCAAAACTACATAGGAAAACCCTGCCTTGAAAAACCAAATATATATATAACGTTGCTCTCTACTAGTCTATATAATGAGACAACACCAAAAAAAGGAGAAGTTGGCATGGCCTGCATCCTGATATCTGACTTGACAACATAATTGAGAGTTACTTAGGTTTCTATGACTGAAAGCTAGCTGGCCCGCAGAGTAACTATTTTCAATAATTAAAAGATATTTGATGCAAACTCTATGAAATAAAATCCCATTTCTAAATTGATATTGCAGCAATGTCTCTGGAATAACTCTGCACTAAAAATTAGGTGTCACTGGGTATTTGTGTAAAAATAACACATGATGACAGAGAACTCTGAGCTTCCACTTCTTCATTTTTAAAATGAAAATGATAATGGAGGACACCTCTTAGGGCTCATTTTTAGGATTTAATTATAGCAAATCATCACATATATAAGCCAGTGCTATCATCCCACTATCATAAATATATATATGCATATGCATATATATGCCCTGCTTAAGGAAGGAAATAAAAAATTGATAAAATTTTGTGACTCCTCCCTCCATATACATTCACAAATCCTTAATAGAAAATAAAAATCTTTCTTTAAACACTACATGTCAGTCATTTATATTTGATGCTAAGATATTAAACAGTAAGACAACATCCCCTCTACCCAATCTTTTGTGATGCAGTTCCTTCATAGCATTTTTGTTAAGTGACATTTTTGCAAGTAATCATTATGATCCATGCATAGAAATCTAAAACGCTGACTTAGTTAAAGTCAAGCAGTCCAGAACTGAGCTTAAGAAATGCGTGCACATGTGCACGGCCTTAGGAAGGGCAATTTGCTAGTTCCTACCTGGTCTGCCTCTATTGCTGCGTCTGCAACAGTGAGTTTCCTTCTGTAAATATTTTCAGACCTTAGGGTGGTGGGTGTGTCCCCAGAGTGCAGGAAAACGGGCAGAAGGAACATAAGACCAGAAGATCCATATATAGGTATTTTTATATATGCACATATATTATGAATGTTTATCTTTTAGCAACTAGCAAATACAAAAAATTAAATATACTCAATACTCCTTGGAAGGTTGCTCAAACATTTTATTGTTAGAGGGGTTTTATAATCAGAGAATTTTGGAGATCGCTTTTGATAGTGAGTAAGGTAAAAATGGCAAAGTATGGGTAAGGACAATTTATTACAAAGACTTGAAATATTAGATTGGGGCTTTGTAATGATCATAGAAGACTGCGTTGCTCCTGTATAGGTATTCTCAGCAGTGTATACTCATTAGGAGCCATAATGAAGCACAAGGGGGCAAACACAGTATGGAGTGTCCGTGCCTTCAGCTCATAAATGAACTCGTCACCAAATATGTTATGACAAGGAAGGATTATATACTCAGATATAAAGAAAAGAGACTACACACACAAATATTAAAAATAAGGATTTTGTAATAACAAATGATTACAAATAAGTAGCATTTTATATGTACCTCTGTGTATTATTATTATATTATATTGTCTAAATAAATGGAATGTAGTCAGACTCTAAATTATTAAAAATCTACTTTTATATCCTCCCTTCCCTTCCTTTTCCTCCTTTCTCTCTCTCTCTCTCTCTCTCTCTCTCTCTCTCTCTCTCTCTCTATCTCTCTCTCTCTCTCTTGACCCAGGCTGGCCTCCAACTCACAGAGATCTGCTTGCCTCTGCCTCCAAAGTGCTGAGATTTAAAGTCTGCACCACCACATCTGACTCTATATTCTATATTTTAGAATAAACATGACAATATAATGACCACTATAAAGTAATTTGTATCTATGACAAGTAGATAAACACAATCCATGCAGCAGACACTTGTTGCTCAAAGATGTTGGCTGATTGGACATGGCCAAAATTAGCGGAGCTGAGGAGCAAGTCTGTGAGTATTAGGAGGGATCCTGTACTTATCTTGATTACTCATGATAGGAGCTCTGTAGCTGCCTCATAGAAACCACTCCATGGCTGGACTTTGGATTAATGAGCATGCTTCTGTTCTGTAGTTAGAATACCTTCACTATGAAAATGGAACAGTTAAACCAAATGCTATTCCAAGCGTTTTCACTGAGGCACGCCCACTTCTGAATGCCCAAGATTCTCTACTCACATTCCTCCCTCCAGCTACACTCGTTCTTTTTTTAGTAGACTCCATATACATTCTTTCATTACTTCTGGAGCTTGTTTTTCCTTTCCTATATATCTTTCTCTTTCTCAGTTACAGTAATTTATAGTACCACACATCCTTTCTTCCTCTAAGAAGAGGAAAGTCATACACCTTCATGTCTGAGAAAATATTTCCTAATTTTCTACAATCAGGAAGGGGACTAACGACTCATAACACTCAAATCACCATTGAGGAAGAGCAACCCTAGGAAGAAGAGCCATCTTTATGTACAGCACTTGAATAATTCATCCTTAGTCTACTGAGACCTTTGCTTTGGTTCCCTCACTGATGGTATGTATACACAAAGGCTAAGATGTTCAACCTATATATACATTTCACTATAGAAAGGTTTATGCTTCCTGCTGGCCCTTGAGGCCACCCAGACTGGTCTTCTGTAACTGTGGTCAGAAGACGTATAGAGGATAGTTTCAGTATAGAGGATAGTTTCAGTAAATGTAAGTTGAGTAACTAGATATAAGAATGAAGCAATTAAACATGACATATTCCTCCTTAGGCAAGAAACTTCCTAAGCTCTAAAAAACTTGCCTGCTCAATTGCTTTCTCAGCCAAAATATTTTCTAGGAAGGGAGGTAATTTTTAGTTAGGCTTAAAGTATGGAAAATTTCCCCTTCCCAAGGAGATCCGTGTTACTTAGCCTCTCTGGGTCTGTGTATTGTAGTATGATTATCCTTTAATACCCACTTACACGTGAGAACATACTATGCCTGTCTTTCTGGGTCTGGGTGACCCTAGCTTAGACTCCTGGTAATGGAGGATTCAGAGCCTGAACTGTCCATCTCTTGTAACCAGGCAAGGCTTCCAGTGATGGGACTGGGATACCAACCCAGACACAAAACCTGTGACCTACAACCTGCCCTGCCTGTAAGCTATGCTGGGGCACTGGGGACACAGAACTTGTGGGGTGGCCAAACAATAACTGATCCAACTTGAGGCCTACACTCTGAGAGGGAACCCGTGCCTGACTCTGCCTGGATGGCCAAGAACCAGAAGCTGGATGACTCAGAGACCTAAAGTAGAACCAAATACAACTGCCCTCCCCCAAGTTAATAAAAATGATTCCTAATGATATTCTGCTATACTCATAGATTAGTGCCTAGCCCAACCATCATCATAGAGGCTTCCTCCAGCAGCTGGTGGGAGCAGATACAGAGACCCACAGCCAAACATTAGTCAGAGTTCAGGGAACCCACAGAAGATGAGTGGAAGGATTGTAGGAGCTAGGGGGGTTGAAGACACCAGGAGAAACAGTCTACATAACCAACTAAGCAGGACTCATAGGGGCTCACAGAGACTGAATTGGCAATTACAGAATCTGCCTGGAACTGACCTAGGTCCTCTGTATATAGGTTATAGTTGTTAGCTCAGTACTTTTGTGGGACTCCTAATAGTGGGAGTTGGGGTGGCTTTGACTCTTTTGCCTGCTCCTGGAACCCTTTTCCACCTACTGAGTTGTCTAGTCTAGCCTTGAGATGAGAGTTTGTGACTGGTCTTATTACATCTTGTTATGTTATGTTTGGTTAATGTCCCTAGGAAATCCGCTCTTTTCTGAAAGGAGACAGAGGAGGAATGGATCTGGGGAAGAGAAGAGGTGTGTATGGGGGGAGGGTGGAATCTGGGAGTAGTGGAGAGAGGAGATGCTGCGGTTGTGAGGTATTGTATGAGAGAAGAATAAATAAAAAGAAAATATATTTCAAAATTATGACCAACGATACGTGAATTTAACTAAGTTTCTAAAGTCAAGGTATTCTAAACTATAAATTGTATTCCATATACATAAAGTAAATAAAGGAATTGAAAAACAAAAAATATGGAAAATTATGAATGAATGAATGACTCATTCATCTCTCCTTTTATTCATCTACTGACTCACTTATTTAGCAAATACCTATTAGAGCATAAACTCTGGGACTCATTCCTAACTAAAAAGCAAATAAGAAAAACATTCTTGTGACACTATTGCTTTTGGGAAATAATTCTAATCTAAGTCAAAGTTACAATCACAGAATTTTCTAAATTCACACACACACGGAAATGCTTCTGAAGGTAAGTCAGCATTTTCCTCTGTAGTTGTATACCCAACCTCAATGCAGATTCTTCAGAACATTCTAAAATGAAAAATTAAGGTAATAGTGTCTTGCTTTTGACTTTTTTTTAATCCTCCAGGTCACAGTAATATAAATTTTAGAGATATCTCACCTTGTTAATTTTAATGGTTAACTCATAATCCAATATTGGAGCAAAAGGGGCAGAAATATCATTAAATTTCAGTGATTTCTTCAGTGACTTTAAAATAAATTTTCATCTTACTTTCAGTTATTTTTAAATGATAGAATGAGGATTGTCACGATTTGTTTAATTATAGCGCTAATAAGGAGAATGAAAAGATATTGAAGCTGTTAAGATTCTTCTTGAAAAATATTTTTCATCTATAAAATAAATATTTTAAAAGAAAACACCTAAGGCCAGCCTGGTCTACAGAGCGAGTTCCAGGAAAGGTGAAAAACTACACAGAGAAACCTTTTCCTGAAAAACAAAAACAACAACAACAAATTTAAATGCCTTAGTTTTTTTTTTTTTTACTGATAAAGCAAGAAAGTTTGGCCAGAATAACTCACTATATTTCCTTTATACTGAAGGGATCTGTTCACTTAATTTTTGTTCCATTTGTTTCTTTGAATGATTCTTAAGTACTCTCCAAGTGGGGTTTATGTCCAGTGGTTTAATTTATATTTAGTGGGTTAAGCAAAATTAATTACTAGATAAGCTCCCTGAATAAATTTAAAATCTGCTAATAGGTATACCAAACTGAACAGTAAAAGTTGCTATGTCTGAAGTCAGGTAGAACTTTGAATTTCATCTTCATTAGCTTATTAATGTTGGGTGATTTGGAGCCAGTAAGAACAAATACATCAGTTTACTGTGAAGTGTATTGGGAGTATTCATGTGTACAGAAAGTATTCAGTAAGTACAGAGTAAATGCTTTTCCACCTTCTCCTCCAACTCCCATGACCTGAAACCTGCAGTTTATTCTCCACACTCCTTTCTGTGACCCCTGTCTATAACGCCTTTCTGGCCTTGGCAGGCATCACTTCCTTTGTTAGAGCGTGCTTCAGCACATCTGGCAAGGATTCAGTCTACTCAAGCCTCTGTG
Source organism: Peromyscus nudipes (assembly GCA_902168325.1). Classification (NCBI taxonomy): domain Eukaryota; kingdom Metazoa; phylum Chordata; class Mammalia; order Rodentia; family Cricetidae; genus Peromyscus; species Peromyscus nudipes. The sequence goes on along the minus strand of CABHPH010081623.1, from coordinate 5,689 downwards.
CCTTCTATATTCTTAAAAATTGCAACAGAGACACAACATCACCATAGATACAGTGTTTATTTTTCAGTTTGTGGTGCCAAGCTCAGATGCCTTTAGGGCCTTGCCAGGTGCAGTAAATAAGTAAATCAGCTGGTGACAAAGGCATTCAGATGAGCTGAGGGTAAAAGCTCTGACTAAAAATGAATCCACATGTTTAAAAATAATTTAAAAATCAAATGGCACACATTTCCAGGACGATTTCAGCTTGTGACTGGTGACTCTGGCTTACACATTTGGCTGCCTTACATTTTTCTGGGTTGTGACCCCTTCATAACACTGGGAAGGGGGTGGAGTGATGGCTCAGAGGCTAGGAAAGCATCCTGCTTTTGTCAAGGACCCAGGTTTGGCTCTCAGCACACACAACAGGCAGTTCATAACTACCTGTGACTCGGTTTCCAAAGCATCCAATGCCCTCAGACCTCTGAGGGTACCTGAACACCTGTGGTGTGTGGTGGTATTATGTTCCCCAAAATATTGTGCACCCTAATAAACTTATCTGGGGTCAGGGAACAGAACAGCCACTAGATACAGAGGCTAGGAAATGGTGGCATTCACGCCTTTAATCCTAGCATTCCAGAGGCAGAAATCTGTCTGGATCTCTGTGAGTTCAAGGCCACATTGGAAACAGCCAGGCATGGTGACACATGCCTTTAATCCCAAGAAGTGAGCCTTTAATGACAGGAAGTGAGGGCAGAAAGCAGAAAGGTATATAAGGCGTGAAAACCAGGAAGTAGGCTGGTTAAGCTTTCAGGCTTTTGAGCAGCACAGTTCAGCTGAGATTCATTCTGGATGAGGACTGAGAGGCTTCCAGTCTGAGGAAACAGAATCAGCTGAGGAATTGGCAAGGTGAGGTGGCTGTGGCTTGTTCTGCTTCTCTGATCTTCCAGCATTCACCCCAACACTTGGCTCCAGGTTTGTCTTTATTAATAAGACCCTTTAGGATTCATGTAACAGTAAGTGGTGCATATAAATTCACTTTGGTACACACATATATACACATACACAAAATTAATAAACCTAAAATAATATGAACAGAGAGGAGTAGGTCATACAGGTCCTATTGTCCTCAACACACCATCCTCAGAGTTTGTTCAATGTAATATTTATCATACTGAATTAAAATCATCTTTGTATAAATAGTCCATAGGAAGTTTCACTTTGTAGAAACAAAAGGCTGACTTTTCTCTCTGTTAGAGCTTTCGGAGCTACATATACTTTAATAATAAACATAGCCTCAAAATATGTATAATTATCAGAGTTTAATGAGGCTTATATTTTTCCACTTTAAATGCTCATGAAAAGCTAGTGTTTAGAAACTGGGGAGGGACTTGGGTTCTAAAAGTTTGAGTGTTCTAAGAAGTAATCTGAGAACTAATGAAAAGATGGATGAATTTGGAAAGCATCTGACTCAGTCCCATGATGCTTGATCGACATATTCTTACCTACCTGTTGCTTTCTAGGTTCACAGTTTTAATCTCTATGTCCTTAAAAAAAGGGGGGGGGGCGCTTCTAAATTTCAGGTGCTGAGGAGTCAGCCAAGGATTGTTAAACAGAATTTATCAACATGTAAGGGAGCTCGATCTCTTTAGCTTGGTAGTCAAAATGTGCTATGCTTTAATATTTATGAACTGTGGGTCTATCTGCCACTTTATTACCACAAGGCTTACACATTTTGTACACTAGATAGGAGTGCAGGAGGCAGGCTGCATTTGTATCTGTTCCTGTGTAACTTTCAAAGGAGGCTGTAGACCAGACGTCATGATGGCTCATCTGTAACCTATTGCTCCATACATGCCATAGTGACTTCAGTATACAAAGCTTAAAAGAGAATGTGGGTATTCAGATTTTTTCCCCAGATATGATGCTAATGTTCATTATCATTAGCCATCAACCAATGTGTTATGCATATCAATCATTTCTTGTTCAAATACACTATTAAATCATTTCTTTACAGTGTTAGGTCTTTCAGGTAAGATGGCACTAGGTTGGCATGTGTATGGAAGCAATGTATGACATTGGGATTAATCATCACTATGCTGAACAATGACTGACTTAGAGCAGGGAACACAATCATCTTAAAAACAACTGGAACCACCAACAGAGACTAAGACCAAGTTGGGCCCTAGTAGGACTTTCTGTGACAGGCTGGGACCATTGTGGTAGTGACTTGGCAGAAGCAAGGGCATGTGCGCTTTATCAAGTAGACGCTGTCTGCTTGAGGTCAGCCTGTGGAATTTGCCTCCCAATCCTTGCCTATGCCTCTGCAGGGTGCTTATGTTGAGATGGATGTGTAACATGAATCTTAAATGGCCATATTAATAAAAAAATCTCAGAGCCAGCTATTGGGGTGAATTCTGAAAGACCAGAGAAGCAGAACAAACCACAGCTGACCCCTATGTTTAATATAGTGGCTGTTCTGTTCTCTGACATCCAGATAAGTTTATTGGGGTGCACAATATATCCAACACATGGATGCCTATCCTCACAGTTCTGGTCTCATCCTGTGCCTTTAAACAACTTCATTCCATCTCAAATTCTTGAGGTTGTGTACAATCTCAGGACATCAGAATTGCTTCAAAATCCTTCCCTTTTTTACTCTGTATGCACCTCTTGTTATTTGTAGGCATTGGATGCTCCTTCTGTATAGTGAGTGCCCCACCTTGACTTGGCAGTCTAGATATGACGTTAAAACACCCCCTCTTCAAAGAAGGTTTCGGTTTTTCCATTGGCATCTGCGTGAAGCTCCAGGTGCCCTCTGGGAAGACTGCAGATTCTGAAGCTAGAGGCATCTATCTGGTGGCACACCTTTACTATGCCATAGTGTGCACATGATATCATACACGCCACCTACACTCCTTTGAGCCTCACTTTTTCTTTTAATAATATGTAGGAAATACTATATTATGAAGACAATTATTTCACATAGTGTTTATGCACAGGGTAGTTACAAAGGGCCTCGCTACTACCATTTTCAATGTTTTTCTTATTTTCACTTATAAGCAATACATTTTTTCATTGTAGTGGAGTTATTTCTTGTTCATGACACATCTTACTGTAAATTATTTGCAGAAGCTTCTCGTTTTTTATATTTTCAACAGGACTTGGCACGCTATAAGGCATGAAACATCGGACGGACTATGCAAGCAATTGTCAAAATGGGACGAACCAAACTTGCCTGTGTTCTCTGTGGCGCTGTTACTGGTGATTTGATATCGATTTTTAAAGGTCAAATAACAAATTCATGCAAGTGGTTGGCCAAGTTAGTTAGAATATCATTAGAGTCACACACACACACACACACACACACACACACACACACACACACACAC
>CABHPH010081622.1:0-15441 GCA_902168325.1 Peromyscus nudipes | reverse complement strand
AAGGACAAGAAAGACAAAAGTAAGTAAGAGGAATAAGACCTTGTAGCACGAATTTTAAAGGGTCTTATTAATAAAGACAAACCTGGAGCCAGGTATTGGGGTGAATGCTGAATGACCAGAGAAACAGAACAGGCCACAGATACCTCGCCTTGCCAATTCCTCAGCTGATCCTGTTTCCTCAGACTAGAAGCCTCTGAGTCCTTATCCAAATGGATCTCAGCTGAACTGCTTCTCGAAAGCCTGAAAGCTTAACCAGTCTCTAGTTCCTGGTCCTCACGTCTTGTCTTATATAACTTTCTGCTTTCTGCCCTCACTTCCTGGGATTAAAGGCTCACTTCGTGGGATTAAAGGCATGAGTCACCATGCCTGGCTGTTTCCATTGTGGCCTTGAACTCACAGAGATCCAGACGGATTTCTGCCTCTGGAATTAGCATTAAAGGATTAGGATTAAAGGCGCATATGCCACCATAAAGGCCTCTATATCTAGTGGCTGTTCTGATCTCTGACCCCAGATAAGTTTATTAGGGTCACACAATATTTTGGGGAACACAATACAGCCACAAAACCTTGTCCTTTATAACTAAACTTAATGACCATCTCTAAGCTGAGATGAGAGGGGAAGAAATTTTTTTCTATAAGAATCTAAACGTGAAAACTCTTTGCAACAATGTACACAATCTATTACTAATGAATATGCTATTGCACAGCTTTATTGTGTGTATAAGTCAAAGTGTTAAGAATTCTCTATGATGGGGACATCAAGGTGGCTCACTTGCCACCAAGCTTCACTACCTGAGTTTGATCATCACAAACTACAATACCAACTATCCCAATTTGTTCTCTGATCATACTTGTACGATGGCAGGCATATGAATATATGCTTAGACACATACAATAAAGAAATAAATTCCTTTGTTAAATAATGAGTTATGGATAATGAGATGTAATATACTACAAATAATGACACTGAATGCTACACATACCATTGAAAAAGCAATGCCAAGCCAAAGTACTGAGTGATAGTAAGACTATTATGATATCGCATATTGTATTCTTCTCAAGATATCAATGAACAAAAATTATTTGATGGCAGTAAATCAAGAACAGAAGGCTTTAGTTTGCAGACATGTGAACAGGTGTTTACAAATCAATAACAACACACTCAAGGAAACAACTGAGCATAAACACCATCTTTGTACTGCTCTCCTTTCAGAGAGAAATGGGGAAATGAAACACCCATGTCTACATACCCCTAACATCTTCAGGAAAATGTTCAGTTATAAAACATAAATAAACAAAACCTTTGCAGTATAAATTATGGCAAGTCAATTGGAAATGAATACTGTTGATATTAAGTTGGAATGTTACTAAATAAACAATAGACAACAGGAAGTTACAATGAAGATTTAGAAGACTACAAATGCAATAAGCTAGACTACTGTCAAGGATATGGAATTGTTAATACAAGTTTGAAATGCCTTTAAGATTCAAAGCACATCTCCAACAAACCATTCCAAAAAATGGCACAGTTGATGTGGGTAGTAAGGAACCTTGCTTCATGCAGCTCAGTGCTCTGGCTGCCTTCTTCAGAGAGGAGAGCTTGTGGTGGTTTAGAAAAAAATGGCCCCCAAAGGGAGTGGCACTATTAGGAGGTGTGGCTTTGCTGGAGTAGGTGTGGTCTTATTGGAGGAAGTTTGTCATTTTGGAGGCAGGCTTTGATGTCTCATATATGCACAAGATATTGCCCAGTGTTTCAGTTCACTTCCTGTTGCCTTGTGATCAAGATGTAGCCAGCACCATGTTTGCCTACACACTGCCATGCTCTCTGCCATGATGATAATGGACTGAACCTCTGAACTGAATTATAAGCTGGCACCACAATTAAATGTTTTTCGTTTTTATTGTTTAAAAGATTTGTTTTTATTTTACATACCAACCACAATTCCCCCTCTCTTCCCTCCTTCGCTTATCTGCCAACCTCCCCTGACCCCACCTCTCATCCACTCCTCAGAAAGGGTAAGGTCTTCCATGGGGAGTCAACAAAGTCTGGCATATCAAAGTGAGGCAGGACAAGCCCACACCCCTCGGTAATGAGGCTGAGCAAGGTATCCCTCCATAGGGAATGGGCTGCAAAAAGCCAGTTCATGCACTAGGGATAAATCCTGGACCCACTGCCAATGGCCCCACAAACTGCCTAGCCAAACAACTAGGGACTAGTTTGGTACCATGCTGGTTCCCCAGCTGTCAGTCCAGAGTCAGTCAGTTCCAAATAGATCAGGTCAACTGTCTCTGTCAGATTCCTCATCATGATCTTAACCCCTTTGCTCATGTAATCCCTACTCCCTCTCTTTGACTGGACTCTGGGAGCTCTGCCCAGTGCTTAGCTGTGCATCTCTGCACCTGCTCCTGTCAGCTACTGGATGAAGGTTCTATGTTGACAATTAGGGTAGTCATCAATCTGATTACAGAGGAAGGCTAGTTCAGGCACCCTCTGCACTATTGCTTAGAGTCTTAGCTGGGGTCATACTTGTGGAATCCTGGGAATTTCCATAGCACCAGGTTTCTCCCTAAGCCCATAATGGTTCCCTTTATCAAGATATCTCTTTTCTAGCTCTCCCTCTCTGTCCAACAAATGGTACAGGAATAACTGGATGGTGGCATGTAGAAGAATATAAATAGATCCATATCTATCACCCTGCACAAAACTCAAGTCCAAGTGGATCAAAGATCTCAACATAAATTCAGTTACACTGAATCTGATAGAAGAGAATGTGGGAAGTAGCCTTGAATGCACTGGCACAGGACAAAACTTCCTGTTGATGTAACAGTCTTATTAAATAAGAAACACAGAGCCAAATGCAGAGTTAAAAGCCCAAGAGGTCAGAGCATTAGCTAAGAGCTGAGGCTTAAAACCGCCTTCTTACCCTTCCTGCCGCTGCCGTCCTTCCCCTCAAAAGAGGCCTACTTCCTGTGTGTCTGTCTTTTTATTGACTTTCTGTTCTGCCTTCTTATTGGTTGTAAACCCAACCACATGACCTCCTTGTCACTGCCTGTCTATATGGGTCACTGCCTCTAGGTCTCTATGGTTGGTATTGAGATTAAAGGCGTGTGTCTCCATGCTGGCTGTATCCTTCAATACACAGAGATCTGCCTGTCATGTGATTGGGATTAAAGGTATGTGCCATCACCTCCTGGCTTCTGCTATGGCTTGCTATTAGCTCTGACCCCCAGGCAACTTTATTTATTAACATACAAATAAAATCACATTGCAGTACAAATAAAATATCACCATATTTACTTCCTAAATATACAACTGGTAGCACAGACGCTGAGAGCTACAATTAATAAATGGGACCTCCTGAAACTGAGAGGCTCCTATAAGGCAAGGGACATGGTAAATAAGACAAAACAACAGCCTACAGAATGGGAAAAGATCTTTACCAACCCCACATCTGATAGAGGGCTGATCTCCAAAATGTATAAAGAATTCAAGAAACTAGAAATCAAAATACCAAATAATCCAATTTTAAAAAAATGGGGTACAGATCTAAACAGAATTCTCAACAGAAGAATCTCAAATGACCGAAATATATCCAAAGAATTGCTCAACATCCTTAACCATCAGGAAAATGCAAATCAAAACGACTCTGAGATACAATCTTACACCTGTCAGAATGGCTAAGATCAAAAACACTGATGACAGCCTATGCTGGAAAGGATGTGGAGTAAGAGGAACTCTCTTCCATTGCTGGTGGGAGTGCAATATTGTATAGCCACTTTGAAAATCAGTATGGTAGCTTCTCAGAAAACTGGAAATCAATCTACCTCCTGATCCAGCAATACCACTCTTGGGAAAATACCCAAAGGATGCACATTCATACCACAAGGACATTTGTTCAACTATGTTCACAGCAGCGTTATTCATAATAGCCAGAACCTGGAGACAACCTAGATGCCCCTCAGTGGAAGAATGGATGAAGAAAATGTGGTACAATTACACAATGGAGTATTACTCAGTAGTAAAAGTCAATGATATCATGAAATTTGCAGGAAATGGATGAAACTAGAAAAAAAGAAAAACATCCTGAGGTAAACCAGACCCAGAAAGACAAACACAGTATGTACTCACTCATAAGTGGATACTAGATGTAAAGCAAAGGATAATCATGCTACAATTCACAACCACAGAGAAGCTAGTTAACAAGGAGGACCATAAGAAAGACACACATGGAAGAGGAAATTGATAATATCTCCTAAGTAAATTGAGAGCATGGGGAAAAGGGAGAGGAAAAAAAGGTGAGATGGGAAGAGAAAATGTTTTTCTTTAGAAGAGTTGCCATAGTCATGGTATCTTTTCACAGCAAAAGGAACCCTAAGACAGAGCTATTCCTGTCCCTTTTGTTCCAATAAAGACAGCACTATACTTCAGGTACTGCCGAGGACAATTTTAAGAGCCATGCCACATTGCCTGCCTGAGCTAAGTTTCTGTTGTCCAGTATTGAGCCACTAACCAGAAACTTTTGACATGCCTGGACAAGTCCTGAGTTATTAGAAAATAACTTAACATTTCCTTATCTTTCTGCTACAGTGACCATTAGTAACAATGTTTTGTGGTTAGGTTGCTTGGTTGGGTTGCTTGGCAACTCAACAGTCCCCTGATCTTTTCCCAAAGAAAGTTTCCTGGCCTGCTTACTATAAAACCCACCTGAGAAAAATAAAATTTTGCAGCCTGATCAGAATAGTGTCTTGCTGTCAATTCTGTGTCTCTTGTCCCTTTCATTCGCCATTTCCCTTTCTAGGGTCTCTGCTGAAGATCCCGCTGGCTGGGACAAGGTACCAGTAGCCCTGCCCCCTCTGTGAGAAACCCTCCATCAGGTTGTTAGACATCCTCCAATTTCAGTCTCCTAAGGATGTGTTTCATGGATATGGTGCCTTTGAAATAGGTAAACATAAGGATTAGTTTAACAACTTGGGACTGTACTTTGTTTGGGATATGTACATTCACCATATGTATTCGGCAGCCAGAAAACCTTTCATGAATGTGCCATGAACAATGCAACTAAAAACATGCTGGTGACTAAGCGGATCTTACTGCATACCCAGTTCTAACAGTGGGATGCATTTCTCCTCTCTTTAAAGACCTCCAAATTTGGACAGACTCTATGCAGTTACTCTTCTTGTGTCAAGGTATGAGAGTTGGGCAGCCTGATTTGATTTGGATAAGGGAATCTGTGTCACGGAATAAGGGAATCTTTTATTTTTTTTCTCTCTGGTAATTTAGTCAATGATATACACAAACAATTAATACACGTGCGTTGAGATTCCCTTTATTTATAATCAACAGCATCACAGAATTTGTGTTTGTTGACTAAAGGAAGGGACACAGTTGCTCTAAAGAATTTAAATAACATTGTCCCATTTCAAATATTTTTGTGCTTATAAATTTGTGTGAATTGAGGGTAGAGAGCTGCAGAAAATCTTTGTCTGGTCAGGTTGAAAAAAATAAGATCACAGGGATGAAAAATGTACTAAAATTTTAATTTCCCAAGTAACAATCTTAGCTTCACTAATTAAAGAAATGTGATCCCTGTATACAGAGATCATAGAGAATTTTCAGCCTTCAGCTTGAGGTTAAAGCCTTGCAGCAAATAAAAAAGACACAGTATGGAATTTAGGGCAAGGAGAATATATTTCATAAATAGAAAACAAAAGGGAGGTGGATATATGCATTTATATTTGCTTTGGAATTTAATGGAATTTAAAAACTGAAACAGAGACAAATAAGTCTTGTACATAACAGAAAAGGAGTGAATTTAACTAGAACATATTTTTAAGTTACTTGACTATGATGCTGAATAATATTGAGCAAGGGAGACATGTTGGATGAGGATGAACTTTGATTCAACTTTACCTCAGCTGGTCCTTATGGTGATATTTTATTTGTGCTGGAAAGTGATTTTATTTGTATGTTAATAAATAAAGTTGCCTGAAGATCAGAGGTCAAATCGAGCCATAAGCAGAGTCAGGCAGTGGTAGCACATGCCCTTAATCTGATCACATGGCAGGCAGAGTCTCTGTGTGGTCCAGGACACACCCAAGCTGGTGATACACACCTTTAGTTCCAGTACCAACCATAGAGACCTTGAGGTCTGTATAGACAGGCAGTGACAAGGAAGTCGTGTGGTTGGGTTTAGAGCCAATGAGAAGGCAGAACAGAAAGGCAATAAAAAGACAAGTCAGACAGGAAGAAGCACTCTCTGGGGAAGCAACAGAGGCGAGGTGCTAAGATTAGGTAGTTGTGGCTCTCTGATCTCTTTGGCCATTTCCTCTGTATTTGGCTCTGTGTTTCTTATTTACTAAGACTGTTTAGAATTCAATCTACAGGTCCTGTTTGCTGAGAGAACCTCACACATCATCATGCTGCAGAAGCAATGTCAATGCTGTAGCGATTTACTTGGCTGGAAATGGGTGGCACTTGAAACACTGGTGGGCCAGAGCCCTTAGCTGCAAATGTTTATCCTGAGTTCTCCAGCATCTCACATAGATGCAGAATGTGCTGTGCTCCTAATCCAACAAAGAACACATTGGGCAGCTGGGCCATTCCAAGAAAAGAGGTTTATATTAGTGTCTGTGTCAATGTGGAAGGACCTCATGTACCTTGAAAGCAGCAATAAACTCCAATATACCCAGGCTCAACCTGGCGATTTTCATTGAAATCTTATGTGAAATGCTGCAGGCAGCTGAGAGCATCAATACCCACTGCTGCAATTTCAAGACACCGCAGAGGATCATGATTAGGCAATCTTCCCTTTCTCTGACACCTGTGCTCTAGCTTCTACGAGAAAACCAGGAATCCTTTCTGTTGTCAGCTTTTCTAAGTGATATTTCTCTGCCCTTTAAATACTGGCACTTAGAACTAATTTTCTGTATTTAAAGAATGTGTGCTTGGAATGTCCACAGAAGCTTCCACTGTTTTGATGAGTACCAGTTAGGGATACAACTCAGTCTTCTTGCAGGGAATGACTGTGTGCTTTTTTAAGGCAGAAACTGTATTGATAAACTGTATTGCTGGAGATGAAGAGAAAGAAAGATAAGGTACAGAGAGAACTGTTTAGCTTCTACTACCAAAACAAATGTCTCTCCATGAGTTTTGCTAAAAATCTTGTGACATCTGAGAAACTGTTTCAATACATGGCTCATGAGGAGGGGCAGCAGGGGCAGCCCAGCCTCTCACTTCTGCTTCCATGTGGGTTTATGTTATGACTTGTATCACTGTGCGAGGGTTGCTAGCAGTTTGCAGACAGTAATAAATTGCATTGTCTTCAGACTCCAGGCTGCTGATGGTGAGAGAATAATCTGTCCCAGATCCACTGCCACTGAACCTCGATGGGACACCATCCGGCATCCTATTTGTGTAATAGATCAGGAGCTTAGGAGCTTTCCCTGGTTTCTGCTGGTACCAGTTTAAATAATTGCTAATGCCTTGACTGGCCCGGCAAGTGATGGTGACTCTGTCTCCCAGAGAGGCAGACAGGGACGTTGGAGACTGAGTCATTTGGATGTCACATCTGGCACCTAGGAATGGAGACATAATAAACAGCCACATAGTTAAGCATAATAAGAAAAGACTTCCCTCAAATTTCAGTCAACAATAATCACCATGTAACAGTGAAATTCCCATTATATTCCTTTTTTACCTGGAAGACAGAGCAGCAGGAGCCCGAGGAGCTGAGCAGGGGCCCTCATGTCCATGCTGAGTCCTGACTGTAATGACAACAGCAAAGGGTGTGACTGGTATATGAAGAAGTCCTCAAGGCTGTGCAGTGAGTGCATGCAAATCACTGGGAACCAGTTAGGGTGGGCATAGCTGCAAGGCTTGCTCATCTCAGTAACTGAGCACACGCAGTGTCCCCAGATACCCAAGGTCAGACCACACATGTGCCTATAGAGACTGCATTTATTTTTTAAGGTTTTAAAATTATAGATGATGTTTTGGAGATTACTTGAAAATTATACTATACATAAGCTCAATTTTGAATTATATTTTTCAAGGATATATTGGAGGGATATAAAAGAATTTCCTGCTGTCAGTGAATACACAACAGAGAAAGGACTATTAAATCTTAACTCCAATGAAATAATCCCTATTGGTTAAAAAAAATAATCTGTATTCTCCTTTTGAAGGGTTTGTGAGTTTGGAGTAGTCATTTCTTTAAATTAAAAGGATTTTTTTTAATCACAACTATTTTTAATTAATTAAAAAAAGAAAGACTTAACAGTCTTATCCATGCCTACTAAAGTACAAAATGGGGAAATACACAGTAGAAGTACATGTAACACCTCAATCTCAACAACATGTGTCATTTGCCACCTGGTGCTCTGACTCCATGTGAAAATGGAGGTACATTGATACCCAGAGACTAAATGAACGCACCTTCTTCTCAGTTTAAGATTCTTCATGTTAGCCCACTTTTCTGCCATTTGATAGTATTTCCACAATTCCTCAACATGAAGGACTGACTAGTGATAACAGACTTGAATAATATAACAGAAAGCACTGTTATTCAATACATAGCTCTGCTGTGTATTAAAAATTATATTTTTACCTTTCACTCTTGAACATTAACTATAGATATCAGACTTATGCAGGCAGCAGCCTCACTGTCTGCAGTGTGTCTCTGTCTCTCTCCAAACTAAGATGCAGAAGTGTTCATGCATCCTCATAACACAAATAATTGAATGCCACAAATCTCATGCCAATGTCTCTGTCTTGGCTGTACAGCCATATTTATCATCATGGGAAGTCAAATCTATTAGGTCTTCAGTACTCTTGTCCTGGAGACAGAGAAACCTTAGGATCTTTAGAAATCCTAACTATGAAAGGACAGGCAGTGTCACAGCCTGAGCCTGACCCAGTTGATTTTCCAGAATCCTAGACTTGAGTGATGGGTGTGAAAAACACCCAGCCATGAATTGGCTTCTTCAAGATACCTGACATCTTCCCCATCAGAAGTACCACACAGCAGCTTTGGGCCATATTAATAGTATTACTGGCTTCCCTGCCTCTTCACCTCACTCTCTGCTGATATGTACCAGCTGCATCTGTGTATCTCTTTGATCTTTGAGGCTTGGAAAGCAGTTCTGGGATTAAAGGGGTGTGATACCACTGCCTATCCTCTATGTTTAATATTGTGGCTGTTCTGTCTCTGACCCCAGATAAGTTTATTAGGGTGCACAATATTTCGGGGAACACAATACCACCACATATGTTCATGGCATCTCTTTAGCCATAGACAATTTATTGTATCCTTTGCTTCAATCTCAGAAATCTATCCATTGCCCTCAGAAACTGTTTGTAGGGACTTCAAACATGCCATGTATCCTATGTGGCCACAAAGTCACTAATTTGAGATTGTGGGGAAGTATTCATGACCCCATAGTTGTTAGATACTCCATTTCTGCAAAACCAGCACCATGTGGAAGTGACTCTGTGACAAAGCTTCTAACCTTATGACAGACAGAAGGCAAGAGAGTGAATGAGCCAATGAGTGAAGAAAAACTAAATCCTCGGAGGTATGCCCTCAAGTGACAAATCTTTCAAATAAGTCATCCAGATCCAGATCCCACAGATTCCAAAGCAAAATCACCTGGGAAAGAGGATTTCATCTGTGAGTCTGAGACACACTGAATACCTGGACTGTAACTCTTGAATTAAGTATTTCCATTAAATTAGTGCTTTCTAGGTATGAGAGAATCTAAATATTAATACTGTGGAGATCAGGTTTTTTCTTTTTCTTTTTATTATTAATTCTTTGAGAATTTCATATTGTATCATTTGATTATATTAACTCAAATATTCCCAATTCCTGCCCAAACTATCTCTTCTCTATCCACCTTTCTCCCCTTCATTGATTGTTTTTTTCCACTTCCGGACACATTATATTTATAGGATCTCCTAATATGAGGAGTCGATGAGTCAGAGATTTTAATGAAAGAAAGAAGCCATACTAAAGCAATATGAGGTGTGTGCCTTGCCCTCAATTTTGAACTAGTTTCATTTCCAGTGTGTGAAAAAACAAGAGATTTATGTTTTATGGACTGAAGTAAAGAGGAATTCAACTTATGCTACATAGAAAACAAAATAAGGAGCTTTGACTTTCACCTAAACCTGGTTTTAACTTTTCTACTATTCCATAAACTTGTTTCCTACTGGATAATTATGTTCATAAGCTAAGAACCTATAAGAACCCAGACATGTCAGCATTCAGATTCCATCCCCAGTACCCACTGATTATGTTACTTTTGAGAAAACATTTGTGTGCTTTGATGGAATGACAAACTATACCAAGGATGTAATCAACTTTTAATAAGATGTTACACCATGTAGACAGAGGATGAGGTACCCTGAGTGAAAGCAGCATGTAGGAGCAAGGTGCCTGCTGTGATGAGATCACTAGTAGGAAGTGTTGTGAGAAGCAATAACTATTCCTGGATGATTGCTGCTTTTTTTAAGGTCCCTCCTAGACGGAAATCACAGTTCAGACAGTGGCCTGAGACCACTGAAGGTTTAGAGGACAGTTCAGAGTCTTACCAGTTAGATCCTTTCAGTTAACTTTGCAGATGCAAAGTATAACTTAGAGTTCTTAGGGAAGGCTGCTAGAAGGTGATACTGCAGAGGGGTCAAGTCCAGATCTGAGACCAAGAGATCATTTCTACTCATAAAGTATCTTTAAGTTCCTTACCATCTTCAGACCTAGGGCATCTGAATGAGGCCACCTGACATCCTCAAAGGGAAAAAATCGAAAGCAATGTGCATTCCTTCCTGTGGTCTAAGTCAATTGTAAACACATGTGTCCTCCCTTGAATCTCTTCCCACCCTACTGCCCTGCTTCTTGTTTAGGCTCTAACATGGTGGAGCTTCAGTAAAGAAAATGGTTAGATTTCAGGTGAGTCTTTAGCAGTAAGCAAGCCCATTTCCATAGGTGGACCACAAAGTGAGGTCAGGCAGAAGGAAACATGCAAGAGTCCTGTGGGCTACCTGTGTAGGAGTCACACAGGTAAGAGCCTATCAGGATGCTCAGACCAGAGACCCATAATAAAGACCAATGAAAGAAACCAATGAAGGAAGCCTATGGCAACAAGACCTACAGAAGAGACTCTCAAGAGAAATCCATTCAGACTCCAACAGATAGAATTGAGAGTGATAGAGTCATTCACTGTCAAGGTTGAGATTTTTGGAATGCATTTGCTAATGCAGCACAGCTTCCTCTCTTATAATCCATACACTGAGTATTAAGAATGGGACTCAGATATGTGGGGAGGCTGCTCCAGATGGAGATGTTACCATGTGCAACAATCCAAATAAGGCACTGATCTATGAGTATAGCAGAATATTATTAGGAGTCATTTTATTGAATATTTATTTTTAAGATGAGTAGTGTTTGGTTTTACCCTAGGTCTGTGGGCTATCTAGTCCTAGTCACTGGTTCCAGCCCTCCAAGCTATGTTAGGTATGAGTTTATCTCATGGAATGTGCCTTAAGTCAAATCAGACATTGGTTGGATATTCTCACAAGTTCTTTGCCACTACTGCCCTAGCATATCTTGCAGGCAGGAGAAAGTGTAGGTCAAAGTTTCAAGGCTGGGTTGGTGTATATGTTTCTCTTTTGGTAGCCTTCAGAGTACTTTTCTGCACCAAAGACACTAAACTACAGGGTAAAGGCTCCATGTAGGCACTAGCTTGACATCTCAAAGTTCAATGAATTGTGTAGGTGTCCTTGGCCATGGAGCACCTCTGTGAGTTTGTGGAAAGCAGCCTCATTATCTTAGCAACAGCCTGAGTTTGGGGGGGGGGTTCCATGTGATCCCCTTAGTCAACAATTCAATTGGATGCAACCCAGTCTCAGTACTGGAAGCTTCATTTGGTGACAAGTAAAGGCCAGTTGGGACTCCTTATCTCCATTATTAGAAGACCTCATTAGGATTGCCCTAATATATTTTAGGAAGTTTCCACTGCACTTAGTTTGCATATAATCCCCCAAATGTCACTCAATCCCAGCTGTCTCTCTCTGCATTTACTTATTCAACCATACCTCCCTTCTTCCTCCCCAACTGATCCTACTGTACTTGTCTCTACCCTTTCTTAGATCCCCTGAAAAAAAATTCTATCCCTGTTTTCACCCATTCCTCAACAACAAGGCTCAAGAGAGGAGTTCCTTCCTCTGTAGCACACTGGGTACAGGCTGAACCTCAACCTTTTGAACCTCCTGTTATAAAAATAGCCCATTTTTAGCCTAAAAATCTGTGCAGGATATAAGTGCACAACTTATGATTCCACATCACTGTAGGCAATTATACAACGTTTAAACAATTATGTTCCTCTGAGAGTCTTCTGCTCTTGTTCTAGTCTTAAGGACAATGTGCCTTTTAGGAAGTTCACCTCACAGTGAAGACCTGCCTATTTCTTGGTGGAAACTAGGACCATAGACACAAGCAAGTATCTCAGTGGGACCAAAATTTACCAGCAAGTTATGAGAGCAAGGATTTCAACAAAATTACTTGGTAAAACGGATCTAAGAAAATCAACAAGAAGCCATACTTTGAAAAAATCTTGAAATCATACCACTTCTCAATCTCTTGTCAAGTTACCCCCAAGTGGGGTACCCTCAAAGGTAGAGGTTAAATAGTGGATAACAGTTACCTTTCCAGTAAAAAATGGCTGCATTAATTAAATCAATTTCTGCCTTTTACTTGTTTTCCACTTGAATTTTGTGACTAGTTGGTATATCTAATTTGTAGGGTTTCCTGAATTCAGGCCCCCGTGGCATAACAGTCCTTTGGTGTAGCATGAATCTTAACAGTTCTTATTAATAAAATCAAACTTGAGCCAGGTATTGGGGTGAACATTGGAAGGTCAGAGAGACAGAACAAGCCACAGCTATCTCACCTCGCTGAATCCTCAGCTGGTCTTGTTTCCTCAGACTGGATGCCCCGAGCCCTCATCCAGAATGGGTCTCAGCTGAACTGCTGCTAGAAACCTGAAACCTTAACCAGCCACATGCTTCTCCTGAGCCAATGCCTCTCCAGGGCAAAGGCCTCTAGTTTCTGGTCCTCACGCTTTATATACCTTTCTGCTTTCTACCACCACTCCCTGGGATTAAAGGTGTGGCTTTCTGGGATTAAAGGTGTGTATCACTGTGCCTGGCCTTTTCCAATGTGGTCTTGAACTCACAGAGATCTAGAGGGATTTCTGTCTCTAGAATGCTAGGATTAAAGGTGTATGCTACCACTGCCTAACCTCTATGTTTAATATTGTGGCTGTCCTGTTCTCTGACCCCAGATAAGTTTATTAGCATACACAATATTTTGGGGAACACAATACCACCACACTTTGGCATAACAAAATACTGTAAGATAAAGATATTCATTGAAAATTATTTTAGAACACTCCTTTGGAATATAGCTACTTAGAATTCTTGTGGGAATGAAGAAAACATATTCACTATAATTCCATGAGAATGATTGATTCACTACCATGTCTTCAGTTGCTTTTTATCTTTACGCATTTACTCAAGTTTTAAGAATTTAATACTTGGTAATATCAACATCAATCTTATACTATTGCTTAATTAAAAATAAACAGTATTATACACTTAAAATTAAAATGCTGTGGGTCAAGAAAATTAAAAAAAATTGTAACAAAATGTATAAGGAATAAAAAACAAAATAAACTCAAGTATCCAATTTTGATGGCACTGAAGGGCTGTGCATGAAATGGAATCCAAATGACATAAACTCCCAAAGAGGAGTGGCTTCTACAGATGACCTGAAGCTCTTCTGTCATGTTGATCTGTGTTGAAAATTGAGAGAAAGGGGCTGAAGAGATGGCTCAGCAGTCAAGAGCACTGACTGCTCTTCCACAGAATCCAGGCAGTAGTGGCACATGCCTTTAAGCCCAGTACTTGGGAGGCAGAGGCAGATCTCTGTGAGTTCGAGGCCAGCCTGGGCTACAGAGTGACTTCCAGGACAGGCTCCAAAGCTACACAGTGAAACCCTGTCTCGGAAAAAAAATAAAGGAAGGAAGAAAGCAAAGAAAAGAAAAGAAAAAAAAAGAAAAGAAAATTGAAGGATTTACATTTTGTGTAGATTCTAGCTTGATCCAGGCAGAGGAAACCTATTGGGAAATGGCTCTAGCTGAGATTTCACAGTAGCTTGTGCTTCCTTCATGGAGGGGACACATGCTGAGCCCTGAAAACCAAGCTTGATTTTCATTGAGAAATTCTTTGTGGTCTTCTCTGAAAGATATTTCTGAGTAACTAGAGTACAGATTTACAATGAGTTCATCAACATTCTTCATATTTAATCTGACGTTTTCAGGGTGTCTTGCAAAGTGCCCTTTATATATGCCTCTTATAAGTGTTTCTTGAGCCTACACTGCATATTCTGAAGCTCCTATTTTCTTAAGTGCATGCCATTCATTACCTGAATGACGATTGCCTCCCAAGTGACACCAAGTGTGTTAAAGAAACAGGATCAACCTGAGGTGCTCATGTATACACTCCTGTGGTGATCAAGAATGAGTGATTCAACCTATAACAGTCTGACACTTTTTCCATAGACATCATGTTATACTACAGATAATGATATATCACCTCTTCTTTCTGAGTCTGCTGTTATATCAGGTCATAATTTTCACATCAAAATGGTCAACTTTTTTATTCTTTCCAGAAAATAAATTCATTTCCCAGTGTTTCACAATGCAATCTAACATTCCCCCCACTAAAAATATGCAAACCATAGGCTTAATACTATTCAGTGGTAGACTATATGACTGCCATGGTTTTACTTACTAAAGCCTATCCAGCCTTCTGATTCCTATTTTTGTAGAAAGAAATCCATGTTTTTTCTCCAATTTTCCACTAATATTTTGATATGTAATTCTTATTATGATACTACATTTTGAGACTTGGTTGTTACTTTATAAACTCTTTTCTGGGAATTAGAGAAAATGTGGACTTTTATATCAACATGCTGTGGTGGAGAATATTTGATATTCTTTGTCAACTGTCTTTTGCAACTTTTAAACCTAAGATGTCAAAGAACACTTGAAATTTTGAAACCAGGTGATTTATTTTATAGTTTTATCTAGTGATGTAACAGCCCCATACTGTAGAATTACTTTTATTAAAAGAAAGCAGAATTAGAGATTGTAAACTGTAGAGTATAGACTCAGGGAAATTTGGGGTCTCTTCTTCAGATTCAATGTCTTGGTAATAAAATAACTTAAAAAGAAACTTGAAAGATTATTAGAATTTAAGAGTCAAAGAATGTGATAAGAAAATTGTATATCTCAAAAAGTGGGAGTAGAAGAGAGATGACAAAAAGGAGAGAGAGAAAAAATCCAAGCTGTTAGAGTTAGCCGTGGAGGTCAACAAGCAGCTAG
>CABHPH010081618.1:0-26212 GCA_902168325.1 Peromyscus nudipes | reverse complement strand
TCTCTCTCTCTCTCTCTCTCTCTCTCTCTCTCTCTCTCTCTCTCTCTTACACACACACACACACACACACTGATATGCACATACACACAGAAAGAGAAGGTGGAAAAACTACCTGGATGGATCCAGGGCTTTATTTACATAGATGTAACATGCAAAACCCAGTACATGTCCTGTTTGGAATGCACGTACTGGGTTTTGCACCCACCATTGCCGCCATGGTGGAGACTATACTTCCACATTTGGGTTCCCCAATTCTATGAGCTCCTGGAGGACAGGGAAAGTGTCCTCTGTCCCCTATGTCTTCTCTAAGCCTCAAGCAGAATCTGTGACCACACTCATTCACTCAGACGGGAAGAAGACTTCGTGGCCATGGGAAGCAAATGCCAAGAGGAAGTTGGTTTTGTTTGAATACCCTCTTTGCCGACTTATAATCAAGCAATACAAGCCTACAGTGGACATAGAGGTTCTCAGTTCTCAGCATTGGGGAGGCTAAGGCAGGAGGATCACTATGAGTTTTGAGGATATCCTGGATCCCAGGCCAGTGTGGGCTACAAAGTGAGACTCTGTCTCAAAATGAACCAACACAGCTGATCATATAATTAAGGACAGAGTCCAAAAGAAGAGAATTTTAACATATTACAATTTTAGCATATTAGCAACTTGAATTATTTTAAAGCAAGTATCTATGTGTGACAATATTTTTAACATGACAAAAACAGCTCTTCTGTGGAGGCAGCCATCAGCCTTTATCGAATTACTGACACTTCTCGTGGTACAGGCAATAAAAGGCTGAGGTGCTCTTGGAGACATCAGCAAAGTCTACAGAGACCTTAGAGCTGGGTTTCGATAAAGACTAAGGAAAGCAGGAGTTAAACACAGACGCTGACCCTTAATTGTTAAACTCGTGCCACAAGGAGGTAAAGCAAACGGATCAGGCTTATACCACTTAGATCACGCAAGTGTTCTTGAAGGGCCAGTAACATTTTGTTCCTGGGAGAGGGGATTGGGAACGAACAGCATTCCAGGTGGATAAGACTCTAGATCGGAAAAGAAGCCTCATGGGGTTGGAGAGATGGCTCAGTGGTTAAGACCACTTGTTGCTCTTCCAGAGGACCCACATTCTGCTCCTGGCATGCAAGTTGGGCAGCTCACAACTGTTTGTAATTCCAAACCCAAGGGATCAGATGCCCTCTTCTAGTATCTTCATGAGCTGCGTGTATGTGGCAGACATGCACAAAATCAACAAATGGATCAAAGAAGCCTTGTCTGGCTTCTGGGTGAACCTCAGAGTAGCACCAAGCACAGTTAATTCATTGTGTCTCATTGTGTCACAAGCATGTCACGTTCCTTGGCCACTTGTGTATTATTTCCTGTAATTGTCTTGCATCTCCCCCAATATTGATATGTACCAGCCCATCCTGCTAAAATAAATAAATGATAATGAAAAGAGAGAGAGAGAAAGGGGCAAAAGGCAGGATGAACTTCTGGGGTCAGGAGAGGGCTCCTGACACTCACCGAAGTCAGTCATGTTCCCAGTCTTGGTTAGCTGCACATCGTACACATTGAGTGGGAAAATTTCAATTTCATCATAAACCTAAGCGAAACCAAAAGAATCAAAGGCTTTAACGCTACGCAACCTTGCGAAATCACGTTGACACATTTTTCACAGGGAAATTACGATACTGCTTACACGAGGGATGTTTACAAATTAAACACCAAATGTGAACAGTTTGCCCCCAAATTCCAGCCTTCAAAATTAAGAGCATGCAGAGACCCAGAGAAAGAGCTGCGTTGGCAGAATGCTCACTCAGCATGCACAAAGCCTTGGTTGGGTGTGACCCCAAGCATCACACACACTGGGCGTGGTAGCATACATTTGTATGCCAAGCCTTCGGGATGTGGGGGCAGGAGGATCACAATCTCAAGATCATCCTCAGCTACACAAGGAGTTTAAGGCCAGCCTGGGCTGTGAGATCTGGTGTGCATGAGAGGACAGTCCTTCTCGGCCTCCACCGCCCACTTGCCTGCTCTTGCATGTATTCATACAGCGCAGGCACATGCCACTCCACACTTTCATCCACCACTTTTCGAAGCTGAAGACCGTAGTGAGTGGGCTCCAACTCTCTCATCTGCAAAGAAAAGGATTGGTTACTCAGAGTCTAATTGCTCTGTCCTAAAATCACCAGCGCTCAGGAGGCTCACAACAGACCACTGTCAAAGTCTCAAAAAGCGAATGCATATAATTTGCTTGGTCTGGATCTACAGAAAAACTCAAATTTTAGATGTGTAAACAAGAAAAAGAAGGGTCAAGATCCATTGTTAAATTTTCCTCTAATACTGCCATCACTAAGTGTAAGGTTCACTGTTAGGAAGTCAAGGAACTACATTTCATCACACCGCCCATCTCCCTTTGATGGCTAGCTCTTCCCCATGCTGGTCACTAACTGTAAGCTGTTTCTCGTGAAAGTAGAAAGATTTACAAGATGTGTTTAAATTCTACAGACTTCAGAATTTGATACTTCAAAGTGTTTTCAAAAAGAAAATGTATAAGTTCAAATTTTTTCTCTCCTCTCCCCCCTCCCCCCCCCCCCCCCGTGTGTGTGTGTGTGTGTGTGTGTGTGTGTGTGTGTGTGTGTGAAACACGCATGCACGCACCCCCTCCTCCTTCCCTCACTTGCATCCTTTATTTCTTCCCCACACTTACAACAGCAAAGCATTTATCTCAGGCCTGTACTCCAAAAAGGATTAACTGACCTCCTGCCTCCATTCACACCCAGAAAATTTGTTACTGTAGCAGTTTTTAATCACCTATCCAGGCTTTCCTCAAGAAAGGGCTTACACACTTGGGGAGAGGGGGCAGATAAGTTCATAAAGTCATAACTACACACACACAAGTGTCCAGGACACTAAAGCTCTTTTGCCAAGTACAAAAGAGAATTAAAATACTCTTCGCGCCCACCATGAGCGTCAGCAAACTCTACATGCCTCTTCGCCGCTTTCCTAGTCTTTCAGCTCTACTCTGCCACCTGGTGGTCTAAAGGTATCAGGCCTGGCAGTGCCGAATGGACTTCTCCTATACTTCCTCTTCACACTGGGAATAAAAGTCCAGTTGGAAGAATGAATAACCACCAACTCATACAAGTGCCCATGGAGCAACTGTGAATGGTAGTGAGTCGCGTACATAATAGCACACAGGACACTTCTCTAAGCAACGTGAACGGCAACCCATGTCACAATGACTCTAGATTCAGATTTAAAATGTATGTGGAATAATTCAGGGTCTTCATGGAAGCATGGGGTCACGACCCAAGGGCTCATTTTTCTGAGTGGTGGAGAGTTAACTAACTAGAAAATGTATGTTCCCCTGTGTAGAAAGTTGGGTCTTAAACACCCCACAAAACTAGAAGCCAGAGGAGTGCATTAATGATCCTCTCTATTCAGAAGTATATACTTCTAGAGCAAAATCCATCACCTTGCATGCCAATGTCAGCACATCTTCCACTCTGTGCTCGGGCTTGATGACCACAGTAACTCCCTCATTATCCTGGAAGTGAACGTATGTCTGGATTTCCCATGTGTTGTCTTGGAGAGCGCTGTCTACTGTGGAGCCATACAGATGCAGATCATGGACCTGTGTTAGGTGAGAAAATGTAGAGGAGTCGGATAAGCAAAAATAGAAACCACAAGGGGTAAAACGTTCCCCTAATGTAAGTAGTTGTTACCAGAAGCTTTGCTCATGCCCCACACACTGGCCTCTCACACCCCTCTGCGGCAGCCTTTGGCTGGCACCAATCTGACAGCCTTTGGCTCCTCACTCTCTACACAGACGGAGCCAAAGCTCAGGAAGGGAGACTCCTTCTACTCTGCCCCTGGGGCAACTCAGAACAGCGCAGTCTCACTGCCGTAGAGTCTTGGTGGAGAAGACGTACTGGGAAACACGTTCTAATCCTCAATCCCTTTCTGGCTTCCAAAGGTTCTCATCCACAGTGATTGGCATCTGTCTGTCTGCGCCCTAGCCCAGGCCTAAACTCAACTCTAAGTGTGACCCTCCTTTCTCCGGTTTCAACGTTTAAAATCTAACTTCTAGTAAAGAGGACATCTTCTCTCTGTCTTCTTGCTACGTCAGACATAGCCGCTCTGTCAGGAAATCATGCGGACATGTACCACCTTCAGGAGCTTTTCCTGAAACACTGTCCTAAAGGTCATCACTGCTCCCAGTCACTTCATGCAAACCCACACTGCTCAGATTGATGACAAGCATGGTGACTATGCACTCAGTAACTCAAGTATGTCCTCCAGCTAGATCCTTGAAGGGACACTATAGTGAACCAGACCCCAAAGCTACTTAATCCCCTGACAATCGTGGCCCGGGGGAGAAATGGTTAATTTAGATGAATATGTTGGTATGTGCCTTTAACCCCAGCAGAGACTGGGAGATCCCTGAGTTTGAGACAAGATCTCAGTCTGAGCCTCATCTATATAAAGTGAATTCCAGGCTGGGCAGGGCTACTTAGTGAGACCCTATCTCAAAACAAACAAAGTTCAATTTACTAAGCCTCAGTTTACCATTTTGCAAAAGGAAGCAGTATTCTCGTTGCTGATATTTAAAAATAACAAGACAAGCTCTTAGGAGCAAAGGAGCCCACATACATGAAGATGTCTTGTAGGCTGGAAAGCATGTACATATGAATTCAGTGTTCTCACATTGCTACATCCAATTCAAACCTCACAGCAATCACATGGATGGGTCGTTTTACTGTTAATTCCATGCATTTCTTTAAACACAAAGTAAACTGTGCAAAGCCAAACTTGATATAATAAAGACATTCCAAAGAACAGCCCTGGGCAGAAAAGGGGAAGAACCCATCTTTCTGTGTTGTCTGTTTGGAAATGTGATGTTCGATTCTGACGTGGTATAACTGGATCTGTCATAGATCTGTCAACATCAGCACATTTTCCTAGAAGGATGACCATAGCCAGAACTGAAGTCCCCCCACATGCCAAGGGGAAAAGAAAAGAGACAGAAACAGATGCCTTGAGCCTAGGATGCCAGGTGGGCACAGGGATACTCTCTGCTGAGGGGGCCTGTCACATGGGTAAGGGCTCTCTCTGGCTCATTCTCCCAGACACTTCCATCACTTGGGAGGGCTTCTACCCCCCCCGGGGGGGGGGGGCTGCCTGGTAAGAGCAGGGACTGCCCTAATGGTACAGGCTCTACTCTTAAACAGTGCACATTGAAAAATAACCAGAGAGCCCAGCAGAGGTCACTGTGGAGTAAGAAACTCAGAAGGAAGGCCACTACATAGAAACTTTTCGCTGTCCTTCAAGAAGAGAACAGAATGGACGGTGGGCAGAGACTTGGGGAAATTCAAATCCATGCCACACCATGGCTTCCTCTCTTTCTCATCCCTGGCTGTCCATCATAGGGAGATTCCGTCACATCAAAGAAAACCTTGCCAGTTCACTCACACCAGCCCTCTCAGGTGGGTACCCACATGACTCCCTATTTACCAGGTGAGAAAAATGGGTGCAGAAGTTCTAAAAAACTTTCTTAAGCTTACCTGTAATAGAGAAGGGCTCTGACTCCCCAAAGCCTGGATGAGTCAGGTCTCCCCACCACAACACCAAGGACATGGAAGCCTGACAATTAACTTCTCCCCACCATGGACATGACTTCACGGTCCAGATTCATTTCCTAATTCTACTGCACAAACTGTGCCTTAGTTCATCATACTGTCTCAAGGGGCCTTTCCATAAACAGCAAGGCACTCCCCTGCCTCTACATTTCTGCTCATTTCAATTGCTTTCCTCTGTCCTTCTATGCCCCCCTGGCTCTAGTTGCTGGAATCACTAGTCAGGAGAACATTCTTGACATAGCAAAACTCAGCTCACACGAGGGTTAGCTTTGGGTTCACCCACTTGGAGTGGCAAGATGAATGAGAGTATGGTCTTCGTTTCCCCATTCACAGACTCTTCTAGCCCTTAACATGGTGTCTCACACGCAGAATACACCCAGTACCTGGGTAATGAAGAGATGGATGCCACGAGAGACTCACACCCAACCGATGTGGAAGGTCAAGGCTCTCCACTGGCATCTGATTCAAATTTACCTTTCCAGTGTCAGACTTTTTAATAGTCCCAACTTTCAGGGAGACAAATTACCACCTTCTTAAAAGAAGGCAAGTCTTGCCGGGCGGTGGTGGCGCACGCCTTTAATCCCAGCACTCAGGAGGCAGAGCCAGGCGGATCTCTGTGAGTTCGAGGCCAGCCTGGGCTACCAAGTGAGTCCCAGGAAAGGCGCAAAGCTACACAGAGAAACCCTGTCTCGAAAAACCAAAAAAAAAAAAAAGAAGGCAAGTCTTGAACAACAGAAATGTGTGAAAATAAATGGCGGGACGGGAGAAAGGACAATAGAAACAACGTCATTGTGTTCAATGAAGTACAGCTTTGAACTTGCACCTGCATGGAGGAGCCTTGTCCTATGCCCACACTGTTCACAGAAGGTGTCTATCAAATCCAGGCCATCAGTGACATAGAGCCTCTCAAGAGACCTCCCACAATGACAAATTAGATGTGCTTCTTGCTGTGCTCCCCCCCCCCGCCACATATACATGTACACACACACAAATGTATACACATATGTACACACACATGTACATACACACATGTACATACACACATGTATACACACACACACACACACGTACGTACACACACACACACACACACACACACACACAATATGGGAGAGGAGAAACCTGGCTTTTCAATGGAATCAAAGAATGTGGAATGGATGAATTAGAACAGGAAAAAAGAAGGTCTACTTGGTGAAATCAGATCTTCTAAGTTATTTTAAGCTTTGCCCTTTTGGAGAGAAAGCTTATGCTGATTTCCTCAGGAAGGGCCAGTGTCATCCAAGCTGAAAACATACATGCTTCGGTTTCAGTGAGCCAGATAAAACAATCTCCTACCTCCTTTTCATAAAAGGAGACAGAAAACCCTGAAACTGAACACATACACAAACGAGACATCTGGACATTGCTTCCAGAGGTGCTTTTTAAAGCACTCGCGCAGAGCGCCATAGTTGGCCAGGTGCGGCAAGAGGATGGCATAGCCTACTTGCTCTCTCCTGCTCTAACCTGCCTCCTGCAGCCAAAAGATCATTTCCAAAGCCCTGTTCAAAGTTCTCAGTCCCTGGAGAACACAAAGGAAAGAAGCAAAACTGGACAGGACCAGATTTCTGTCTTGCTAACCTTAGGCAGCCTGGTAACCTACCGCCTCAACACCTCCCTCACCTTAAAAGTGACCACCACAAGCACCAGCTTCATGAGGACACCCCATGAGGAACAACATGAGACGCTCTGCAAACTTTCCACAGTCAGCTCTGACGCTGCCCCGAACACCATACCCTCATAATCCCCACAGTTCAGGGGGTAACCACTGTCCAGAACTGAATGAGAATTGTTCCTTGTTCCAAAACCTAGAGGAACCTGGAGTGAAGTGTAATGTTGTCCCCTCACAGTCCAATTCCTGCTGGACATCTAGAAACTGGGAGCATCAGTGAACTCAAGGCCCATTCACAACATGCTACCTTAGCGTTTGCAAATCGAGCTAGCTCTCCTGGGAGAGCACTTTCTCCAGAAGTGATATTATTATTATTATTATTATTATTATTATTATTATCATCTAATGACCCTGAAGCCACATGCCAAATTACTTATGCTCAGTGTGTCACACAGAGAGAGAATGGTAACCCTGTGCATTCTCACAGCAGCTGCTTTTGGATCGAATGGCTTGTAATTACTGCCTGGATCACTGAAGGGACACGAGTAGCAAAATCACAGTGTCTGTCTGTCACAAGCAGGCCCACACCACCCTAGTCCCTGATAAAAGGGGAGTCTATTTATTAGCAAGTGAGATGAAGGGACAGCACAAAAGAAATGATCTGCTCTGGCTTTTCTTGACAACTCCGTATCATGGAGGATGCACCGTTCACTTCCTTCTTGGGCAGCTGGCCAGACATCAGCGCTTAGAAAGGGAAGACAAAGACCTGACTGGCCAGCCATGTGTATGGAAAGAGACCGACACAGTTATGTTCTATAGATGCACATGTGCATGTGCTGTGGAAGCTTCCAGAGTAGGATTCTATTTAAACAGACTGTGCTGTGGTAAACAGTTGGTTGTTTCATCCACATTTTCCATTCCAGAAACTGCCATCAGGGTGCCCCCGCCATCCCGTCTGCAGCTAATACCTAACGTAACAATGCTTCATTCACTCACTGCCACAGAAAGTCAGGACACCCCCCAGACAGTTTTCCAGGAGCAGAGGCCAAGGCCAGGGGCTGCCATGGCTGCTGTGGCTTTCTGGGGCAGCTGCCACCCTAACTCAGTGGGAGATTTGTTGACACATCTCCATAACAAACATCTCCCTGGCAAACACTGTCTGAGACTCATCATTACTCATCAAGAAGGCTCTGAAAAGCTCTCATTTGGGGCTAGCCAAGGTGTCCTTTAAAAAATGCTCCAAGAAGGCTGGCTTTCCTCCAGCGCTAACAGACTCCCAATTAGGGGTGACTCACTGCTAGACCCTTACAGGATGTACCAATTATGGTGGGATATTTTAAAAGGACTGCGGCTCCTCCCTCACAACGGCCTTTCTGTGTGATGCCAATGCATATAATGTACTTACTGTATAAAAGCAGACGGTTTGTGTGCTACAAATATTCTCTGTGATTAGCACAAGACAACTACTGAATAATAATTGTAATTATTTGAACAGGCAGGATTTTAAGCCAAAAAGGTATTAAAAAAAATAAAAAGTATCTCGGGGCTGGAGAGATGGCTCAGAGATTAAGAGCACTGGCTGCTCTTCCAGAGGTCCTGAGTTCAATTCCCAGCAACCACACCGTGGCTCATAACCATCTATAATGAGACCTGGTGCCCTCTTCTGGCATGCAAGCATACATGCAGGCAGAACACTGTATACATAATAAATTAAAAAAAAAAAAAAGAATCTCTTAGTTCAAGCTACAGTTCAATTTGAATCTAGCTACCTGTGTTCTGTAGCACAGAACAGAACGATGTACCATGACAGCAGCCAAGACACACACGGAAGGTCTCCTGGGTCCCTACGCGGGGCTTCATCTTTAAATGGAACAAACGGGGCTGGAGAGATGGCTCAGGCCAGATGCCTTTGTTAGCTTGGGTGGGAGTTGGGGACTTGACTGGAATATGTGCAAACTGGAACCCAATTTAAATAAGCACAAAACCACCACCAATGACTATTTTAGCAAAATTTCCTCTCAAGTCTGCAATGAATCTTGCTAATGCTTTGATGATCTCACTTCTAAAACTTGTGAAATAAAAACTTTGTATTGTTATGTAATGTTTAAAGAGATACAATCTTAAAACACTGGGTTTTTAATCACAGATCCCACAGTTCTCAACCATTAAAGGATTACAGCTGATACAAATGATTAATTAACAAACATTAAGCAAGTATCATAATGTTGACATGAGCTATGGGCTTAGAATACACAGGAACACTTAACACTACACAGACCACAGACCTATGAAAAGTTCACACACACTCACATGCACACTCATTCTCTCTCTCTCTCTCTCTCTCTCTCTCTCTTTCTCTCTCTCTCTCACACACACACACACACATACATACATACATGCACACACACACACACACACACGCGCGCGCGCGCACACACATGCGCACGCGCACACACACAAATGTGGCTTGATAAGACAAGGTCGGACACAGTAAGAACTGAAATCTCAGTAACACATCTACTACATGGTTAAGTCAAGTCCCCCAGTGACAGTATGGTCTGATGGGGATTTTGAGTGAGCTCTGCAAGGACACAGAAAACCACAGGGCAAGAAATGGACAGTATCCATCATGAAACAGCTGTCACTTTGATAGCATCCTTTATAGAAAAGAAGGTTTGGATGCGGTTCCATTGCCTGCTCATGGTTTGTGAACTTGAGCAAAAGGAGATTACCAGGCAGGAAAGTCCTGGTCCAAGCCACCTCATCCCCACAGCCTGCTCTTGGCAGCCATGGTCCAGGGAGGTTGCAGGTCAGAGGAATCATGATTCCAGGTAGAGGATTTTCCAATCCATTCACACTCATCCTCCAGGAGGCAGGGCGCCTGAGGCCGAGCCACAACCCAGGAGCAATTTTAGCAACAACAGTGCCATACTAAGGAAACCGTACCTAGCTTCACGAGGAGGCAGAACATGGAGCTGTCTATACTGAATACTTTATATCACCAGAGAGTAACTACCTCCCTCCCTCCCAAAGCAACTGTCACAGGGTCTAACCTTCTACTATAATTCAGTGTTGCTGTTTTTTCTCAAACTAAATTTCTAATCCATCAAAATTATTCTCATCAATGCATTGGATAGTTTTTTGCAAAGACACAATAGATTTGTCCCTGATGATCATTATCGGGATTTTTAATTTTAATTGTGTTTTATTTATATGTTTGTGTGAAAGAGTGTGTATGTGTATGTGGGTGCCCATGGAGGCCAGAAGAGAGCATCAGGGTTCCTGGAGGCAGTTGTGAGCTGATGTGAGGGTGCTGGGAACCAAACTCAGGTCCACTGTAGGAGCAACAAATTTTCTTAAGTGCTGAACCAGCTCTCTAGCCCCATTATCAGTGTTTTAAAATTTATTTTATTATTTTATGTATCTGGGTGTTTTGCCTGCATGTGTATCTGTGCATGACACATGTACTTAGTGTCCACAGAAGCCAGAAAGAATATCAAATACCCCTGGAACTAGAGTTACAGGTGGTTGTTAGCCACCATCCGGGTACTAGAAAATGAACTTGGGTCCTCTTAAAGAACAGTAAGTATTCTTAACCTCTGAGCCATCTCTGCAGCTCCACTGCCAGCCTTTTAACTTTGATGAGCTCAGATGTTCATTAGAAATAAAATTGCAGATAAGACAATCTTAGGGAGGAGAAGTGAGAGAAATGGATGAATATGAACTACAGCTTTGAAAGAAGGAAATGAGTTTGGAAAAAAGCACTGAGCAACTATCAGCATATCCAAGCAGTACACCCCACTCCTGATCGATCACCCTCAGAAACAGCAGTAACTCTGGAGACGAGAGAGGGGCACTGCTCACCTCCACTGAGGATGCCCAGAGAAGCATGTACCATCTATGTGAAGACCTTTACTGTCATGAAGGAAGGGGTAACTTGGGATTCGCTAATATTCAAAGGAGGGTCAGGTACTGTTGACAGTATAAACCAAAGACACTACTCAGGTCCAGCCACTCTTAGCATTCCTTTTAAGGTGGTGATGTAAGTTTAAAAGCCTCCGAAAATACTTAACATTCAGGGGACACCTCTTAGCTTACTTAGTAGGGACCCATTTTACTTCTAAACTCATCTTTTAACAGATCCATGTGAAGACTCTACAACCAGCATTCCCCCACTTAGTCAACATAAAACAAGATGATGGCTGCCCTGTCCAGCCAAGTTTACCTCACTGGAGTTAGTGGAGTTTTGAGGTAGCTGAGTTCCAGGAAATCCATGGCCGCTGCTCGAATCAAACATCTGACAAACAGGAGGTAGAAAAAAGACTAATGAAATGGCTCTGCAATGTTCGCTTGGCATCCACGCATTTTCGGTTTAAAGACTGAAGTTGTACAACATTTTGTGAGATCCTCATTTCACAGTCTGCAGGAATATTCAAATAGGAAACTTGCCCTCTGCAGAGAAATCTGCTCTCTTTCCTCCCATAGTTTCATGTTTACTTTTTTGTGATGTCTCGCAGCACTCAAGTCATCTTGGATTTTCTTGACATTGCTTTTTTAACTAATTATGCATTTCAGAAGATGTGGAACGGAGTTGGCAAAGCCACAAAATCAATCTTATAACTGTTTTTATGTGCTTAGAATAAATATTGGAAGACAATATGTTAATAGAGGTTTGTTTGAAGCCAAAAAGCCTAGAACTCACTTTTTACTTTTGTCAATTTTATCTTCTCAATTTTGTAGAATGCTAACATCAAATAGAATATTCAACTAGGAATAGTTATTACATCAACTTTATTCAGCTATGTAAGTACTAACTTCATATCTTTTTTAAAACAAAAAATGTTCAACCAAATGCTTTTATTTATCAAGAAATCTTTTGTTGAGAACACTTAGCAGATATGCTGAGGCAGACAGTAAGGCTCATTTAATTAACTAAATGGTACTTCTAAAAATAAGCAAGTTACCCAGTTATCTATCACATTATCACTTTAATTGCATAAGGTTATCTTGATTAACATCAAAATTGACCTTGACATTATATACAGAACATAATCATGAAGGTTCCATTCAGAAAACATAGGCCCAATATTAGCCAATGGATTATAGTTAACCACTACCTATAACCAACAAAGAATTACTTCTTGTAACTAAATATAAACACAAGTAGAATTTTAAGTCTTTAATTTGCTTTCCATTTATTTATTTGTGTATGTGTGTGGGCTCATGCCATAGGGAATGAAAAAAAGTTAGAGGACAATGTGGGGAGTTAGTTCTCTTCTACCGTGTGGTTCCTGGGGAATCGAACTCATCACCAGGCTTGATGGCTAGCACCTTTCCCTAGTGGGCCATCTCACCAGTCCTTAACGAGGTGATTTTCTTACTGTATGTGAGTATTTAAGAAACCAGTGGCCCCATAAAAGAACTTACACATATTTTGCTGTTTTTCCATCAACCAATCCATTCCCTCTCATCCCACCCTTCAGAGTTTCAGGATTTTAAAACATCGAAGTTATTTTAAAGTTTTTAGTCACGTTATTCATAAAGGCGTTGTTCACAGTTATAGAGACACAAATTACGAAATAAACTTCAACGAACTGTGGCCATCTCTTTAAAATAACAACCACAATCATTTTCAGAACAGCA
This sequence comes from Peromyscus nudipes, assembly GCA_902168325.1. Classification (NCBI taxonomy): domain Eukaryota; kingdom Metazoa; phylum Chordata; class Mammalia; order Rodentia; family Cricetidae; genus Peromyscus; species Peromyscus nudipes. The sequence goes on along the minus strand of CABHPH010081618.1, from coordinate 13,285 downwards.
GCAACTCATTGAAAATCACTGCAAATCTTTCCCCTGTCAGACACAGGATAAGATCATCTTATGACTTTTTCTCTCAACAGTACTTGAACAAATAATCCTACAACCTACCAACCAGGAGAGAAATATCAGTTAACACATGCTGCATTATGGGTTTGGGGAAACACTTCAGATTTGCACATTCAACATGCTCTCAAAACAGTTTGCTGAATGTAGGGCCATATTTTAGTTGGCCTGTTCTTCTCTGATATAATACTAAGAGCAAACACTCCCCACTGAAAAACATGTAGCAGCAACTGTCCATTGTTTTTAGGGCTTTGGACACTACGGACAGGTCCAAGTTCCAACCCTGCCCTATGGCACTAGTGAATAGACGAGGTAAATGACTTAGCCTTTCAGAGCACCAGGGTTTCCCTCTGTAGTGCAGGCTGACAAAATACATTGTCAGAGTGAAGGACTTGAGAGAGCCAAGAATCTAGCACGATCATAGAATCTAGGACTATCAATAATATCTAGGACTAGTAATAGAATCTAGCACTATCAATCAGTGCAATCTAGGATTAGCAACAGATCTAGCACTATCAATCAGTACAATCTAGGACTAGCAACAGAATCTAGCACTATCAATCAATGCAATCTAGGACTAGCAATAGAATCTAGCACTATCAATCAGTATAACCTAGGACTAGCAATAGAATCTAGCACTATCAATCAGTACAATCTAGGACTAGCAACAGAATCTAGCACTATCAATCAATACAATCTAGGACTAGCAACAGAATCTAGCACTATCATCAATACAATCTAGGATTAGCAATAGAATCTAGCACTATCAACAGGATCTGGGACAATCATCAATAGAATCTAGCTGCATTTCCTTAGATTAACATCACTTTTCTGCACTTGTTTTCATATAAATTAAGGCTACAAAAATGTAGATTGTTTTCTCTAATAATTATTTCCCTCCCACCTACATACCTTTTCTTCTAGCAGGGGTCCACGCACGCTAAGGCATACTCTCTACTACTGAATCAAGCCTCATTTTCTGCCTTTTTTTTTTGAGACAGGGTTTCCAGCCCAAGCTGACCTCAAACTCACTGAAGATGCCTTTGAACTCCTAATACTCTGACCTCAATTCACCAAGTGCTGGAGTTACACTTGTGTGCAACTGTTCCTGGGTGTGCAGTCGTGAAGATCAAACATGGAACTTTAGGCACGCTAAGCAGGCACTCCCCCAATTGGGCCACGTCCCCAGACCAATTTTCTAATAGTTCTCCTTCCTTGTGTTCCTAAGGACTGCGCGGGCGGGCCTGCCTTTGGGGGTACGCTAAAGCAGACGAAGCGGTTTGTGTGTTTCACACAGGCACATGTCCGTGACGAACCCAGATTCCTTTGAATCACCTTTGACTTCATCTTTACCAGAAGACAAACACTTAAGGCTTGCAGCAGTCTGGACAGGGGTTGTCAAGAAAGCCACCTAGCCTCTTGTTGTCCCCATGCTGAGAACTCACCTGAGTTATGGAAGCCCTCTTCTCCTTCCCTTTCCTTGCCAGGGTGTCCAGGCCTTTCAAGGAGGAAAATATGCCTTTCTTGCTTTTTCCTCTCTGGGAAAGGGAGAGTGTTCTTTTCCTGAGAGCAGAGTCATCTCTAGAACACACCTAATGGAAGACACATTTGGAAAAACATCTTAAAGCCTGTCAAAGTGTCCTTGTGTGTAGATTGTCAGCCTTGTTCTAAGTGCGATCTGCTGGTGACTGAGTCTGCTGCATTTTCATACACAGAAAGGCAGCCTCCACACAGATCCCTCTTATCTAGACAGCACAAGCCAAATTCCAACATTCAGATGGCTCCGCAGTGGGCAGGAGAGTCAGCAAAACCACTCTGAGCCCCTCAAGCTGAGCCAGTTCAATGCAGAAGTCAGAAGCAATTTCAGACTCCACCTGCCCATGGGGCTCCCAGCCTACAGGCCAAGCAACCTTTATTTCTGTATTGTGTTTGTATGTGTGTTCATATGTCTGCAGGTGCACGTGGACACCAAAGGTCAACTAATTAGTGTCGTTCCTGAGGTACCATCCATTGTTTATTCTTTTAAGTTTTCTCCTTTTCATGTGTATGTGGTGTATGTGCCTGTGTATCTGCAAGTTCATATGTGTGTGTGCAAGCACACGTGGGGAGGCCTGAGGTTGACATCAGGAATCTTCCCCGATTCCTCTTCCACCTTGTTCTGTGAAGACTGGGAATATCAATCAAACTCGGAGTTCATTGATATTACTAGTCTGGCTAGACAACTTGCTCAGCTCTAGGGACCCTTCCTTCCAGAGGCTGGAATTACAGGTGGGAAGCCATGGCCAGCGAGCATTTGCAGGGACTCAAATCAGAACTCCTTTCCTCTAGTTTTACAACTGTTGGGTCATCTCCCTAGGCCTCCATCTTTTTTTCTTTTTGTCCTACTTTTTGGAGATAGGTTCTTGTTGGCCCAAAGCTCTCCAAGTAGAGGTTCTAGGGATGAAACTCGGGTCTTCACACTTGCAAAGAAGCCACTGTGCTCAGAGTTATCGTCCCAGCCCCAGGTTAAGGGACATTTAATCCATCTTTGTCTTCTTCAGCCGCTAGGACCACTCCTCAGAGATCCCACCTTCCCAAGAGTATGACGAGGGACAGACCAGCGGATAAGAATATGGAGTAACTTCCGACAAACAGCTAGACTCCTAGAAATCAGAGGAACTGTAACTACAGTCTCCCATGCTGGTCCCAGTACCTAGCCTCTGTGAACCTTGTCAAGTTACCTGTCAGTCGCTGGACGTTAGCAGCCAGCTGGGCAGAGTCAAGCCTCTACGAAAGCCACTGACCCAGCCTTCCCCAGGAACTTACCAGGGCATGGAAAGACGAAACAGACAGGACGCCCAGTCTGCCCAGAGCCAGCTTGGATGGACGGCTGGTGGCAGCAAGGAGACTCTTGGGGTTTGGCAACTCCCCGCCTTGTAAGCTCGCCAAGTAGCAGCGCATGCGGAACAGGTCCATGTGGAATTTTTCCAGATTCTGCTCCCATTGCTGGATCTGAAACAGCAAGGAGAGAGATGACTTGGACCTAAGTTACAAGTCTGTGCTGCTCAGATTGCAGGTGCAGTGTCTTCCACGGCCCTCAAGCAGAAGTTACTAGCAGCTGGAGGCGTGTGGTTTCAATCCACGGCCCCTGATCCCCATACCTCACAACCTCCTACTGAAACACACTGGGACGGACACGGACACACACACACACACACACACACACACACACACACACACACACACACACGAACTTCATCAGGACAGTCAAAATCAAAGGCAGCTGGGGGCGGGGGGGGGGGGGGCAATACAGTGACATGCCAAAGTGCATCATGGTTACAGAACAACACTAAACCGCGCTGACTGAACATGGGATGCAAAGTGAAACATGGGTCTCTCCTGCTTCATTTCCCTTCCCATTTACACACACAGAGCCTCTACTGTCAGGGTTCTCAACCTGCGGGTCATGACCCCTTTGGGGGTCATATATCAGATATCCTGCATATCAATATTACATTACAATTCCTAACAGTAGCAAATTTACAGTTCTGAAGTAGCAACAAAAGTAATTTTACGGTTGGGGGTCAACGCAGCATGAGGAACTGTATTAAAGGGTGCAGCATTGAAGAGGTTGAGAACCACTGCTCTCCCAGATGAGCTGTACTCGGACAGACACAGTATGCACAATGGCAGTGATCTGTTTGATCAGAACTTCTCCAAAACAATGACAAGCAAGTGCCCTTCGGGGACAGGGCAGACGTTCAGCGCTCACTGCTGCTCTGTGTCTGGGGAAGTCACCACCACCTGTACATGTGAAAAACTTAAAGCGGCTACAGATATTTATACAACAGAAGTTGCCGTGTATCTCTTCAAAACAAGGAGTCATGAGTTAGCAAAGAAACACCATCAAATGGCATTTGTTTAGGGATCTCTCTCCGGTCTTTGCCGTACATCACAACCACGGGTTTATATAAAATGTGACCGCCATTTGCACGCAGATCAACAGACACAGGTGATTTGCCAACACAAGGCTCAGAGCAGGGCAGAAAGTTGGTGTTCCACAGACCCTGGTGCCATCTCCATACAGCAAACAGTGACCACTGAGCACTGGACTCCATCAAGGGTGACAGTTCCTCAGTACCAATGGCATCTCCTATTGCCTGTGTTATTTCGCATTCACAGAGACCCAGATAAAATATCTTATGTGTTGGTCATTCATTCTGGATAAACGGTCATTAGAAAGATTTCCAACACTGAATATTGCCCCCATCCAGTCTTTTCCAAAAATTAAAAATGTGGAGTAGTCCCCAGACTTCCTGTAAGTCAGTGGTTCCCAACCTTCCCAATGCTGTACCCCTTTAATACAGTTCCTTACATTGTGGTGACTCCCAACCATAAGCTTATTTTCATTGCCACTTTATAACTGTAATTGTGCTACTGTTATGAATTGGAATGTAAATATCTGTGTTTTCCGATGGTCTCAGGTGCCCCCAGGGGTCGCGACCCACAGGCTGAGAACCACTACTCTAAGTTCTCTGCATCCATCTCTTAAAAGTTGAAACAAACAAACGAATTGAGAGTTCTAGGGTGCGGCTCAGTCAGCAGAGTGCTTGCTTACTAGCTTACACAAAGCCCTGGGCTGGATCACAGACTGGGCATCGTGGTGCAGGCCAGTGAGCCCAGCATTTAGAAGGTATAGGCAAGATCAGGTGTTTAAGATCATCTTCAGCTACCTGGTGGCCTCCTGAGTCCAGGGGAAAAAAGCTTTTAAAAAAGTTATCTGGACATGGAAGTGAAATGCCTCCTTTACACACTGAGCACTCCTTTTAGCGGCACACACGACAAAACACAGCAATGACATGGATGGTACAAGAGATGGGCGAACCATTTTAATGAAGCTTTTCATTACCATAAAAGGGATAGTGTGTGTGTGTGTGTGTGTGTAAGTGTGTAAGTGTGTAAGCGTGTGTGGGGTATGTATGTGAGTGTGTGTGAGCAAGAATGTGTGTGTGAGTATGTATGTGTGTAAGTGTGTGTGTGGGGGGGTGCGTGTGTATGTGGGCCTGAGTTCTACACTGCATGTGTGGAGATCAGAGACAACTTTCGGGAGCTGGCTCTCTGCCTCCACCTTCACACGGGTTCCAGAGATCAAGCTCAGGTCATTAGGCTAGATCCATTAAGCCACTTCACCCGTCCCATAAAAAGGGAAATTTTTAATGACGAAATCACACAGGAAAATCCTAGGTCGAAGCACTGACATAAATTCAGTGACGAGTTTCCTCTTTATTGGTAAAAAGTTATGGTTGGTGAATGAGCTCAGAGATATTTTGGACGGCTATAAAAGAAAGGGAGGAGATGAAGCCTGGGTATAAAAATAGTGATGAGGCAAACGGTACGTGACGCATTTGAAGAAAGATGGCGCATCCCTGCTGGGCCAGCCCTGTTAGGAAAGTATCTTCTCTCATCTAGTCATTCAACTGGAACATCTGGACCAATTGTACAGTACTAGGCTTGGCCTAAAAGATAATTTACTTTTTCCTTTTTGGTGGGAGGAATTTAAAAAAATTCCACACTGTGCTTTGCAAACACTGAAATCTACGTTCACTAAAGATCCCAACCAGTGACGAGGGTCTACCAGAGTTGACAAGCAAATAGAACAGCAAGCCATGGTTCAGCAGCCAGTCTGATTGTTTCCCTGGAGATAAAAGTCACCCATTTCATAACCAGTAAGTTTTCCTTCCAACCAAACTGGAAACCCCAAGTTACAGGAGCCAGGAAACCAAGTATTCGTCTCTCATTCGTTCAAAATCATCCATCCCACATTTAGTCAGCAAGCGAAGCATCGTGTGCTTTACTGAAATGCCACTGAGCAGCAGCTGACCACTCGAGAGCAGATTTGGGTTCATTCCTGGCTCAGCCACTCACCAGCTGTGTGCTATCAGAAACCCCGCTCACCTAAGGGTCTGCTCCTCCATCCCTCAAATGGATGCAGTCTACCCATCTCTCCTGGGTAGAGAGATCAGAAAATCAAATACACCATGGCTTGAGAAGGAATCAGAATACCAAACCAGACAGGGAAGTAGGAGAGAGGAAGGTAGGGGAGGGGACCTGTTAGCTGGGAGTAAAGAAGGGAAGGTGGGGGGGTACTCAGAGAAGAGCTGGGTTTCCTACAGTGAGGAAGTAAGACCCTTGAGACTCATGAAAGGGGCCTGTGAGAGCTACTGCTAATTTTCATCTTGACAGCATCCAGAGTCACCCAGGAGACAAGCCCTGACCATTGTTTTGAGGGGTTACTCAGATGAGATCAGCTGAGGTAGGGGGAGCCACCCTAAAGGTGAGAGGCACCGTTCCATCGGCTCCACACGGTATTTTGTCACAGCAAGAAGAGAAGTGACTAATACGGGACCTGATGTCCATTCCCTCACCACCTCCAGAAAATAACCAAAGCCGTGAGCAATGGGGTCCTTTAGGAGCTCTGTTCTGCAGCAGGGACAGGTGGAGCCACAAGGACAATTGGAAAGCTGCATGCTGAGCAGGGAGAAAGACAGAACCTGTGTGAGGAGGGCAGGGCACTCATGAAGGAAGCAGCCAGTAGGCCTTCATGAGAAATGGGATGTGCAGGGTGATCCAGGAGACGAGGAGGAAAGGGGCAGCATGTGTGCACACCACGCAGAGGCCTCTCTGCTTCTACGTCCCCAGAAATCAGATAGGAATGGAGACGCAGTCAAAGAGGAAACAGCTAAGTGGGCTTCTGGATGAAGGCCAGAGTGGAGAGAGGGTCATCGTCTAAGCCATGGGAATGCCGAAGGGCTTTGAAACCAGGAAACCTCCTAACTGGATGTGCTGGTTACATGTGAACTCTCTTGGTTGTGTGAAAATACATCACCCCACCCAGGGCACCCTTCTCTGTCCCTCTTCTGGCTAACACCTCATTTCCAAGAAGTAATTCAGATGGTCTCTCCTCCAGGAAGTCTCCCAAGAATACACAGGAAGCCAGATCTCCCCTTACTGCCTTCCCGGCGCTATGGCACTATAGCTCTGACTTCATCATCTTGTGTTGAAACCACAGGCCTAGCTCTGCCGTCCTTCCAGATGGAGGACACTCTGAAGACAGAGCGTCCCCTGGTCTAACCACATACCTAGCCTGGAGCGTGGTACTAAATTAAAGCTCACTGAACTAGGCTACACTTGCTCTGCTGTCCACCACACTTCCAACATTTCCCTACTGCACACTAAAGACAGCCCATCTCTGTACACAGCACCTTCATCAACTAGCCTTGTCCTCAAGCCCCTTCATGACTATTCTCCAGTCTACTCCACAAATTGCGCCCCCCCCCACGTCATATCACATCTTCAAGGCTTCATCCACACTGCCCCCTCACCATAGTTTCCAAAAGTCTAAACACAACGCATCCTTTATCATCTTTATGTAAATATATAAAGGGATGCCCAGGGTACACTAAGGCTGGAGCAATGGATACAGCTCCTCTCGAGGGGTTCCTCCAAACACCATAGCAGTGCTGGTAGCATACCTGTACCCCTTCTCCAGCCCACTCTTCAATGGGCAGACCCCTAAGTTCTTCGAAAGGGGACACAAGGAGGCAGGCTGTGAGGGGGAAGGGAAGCCATCTGGGAGGATGCCAAGACTGCCTAAGGGTGGTGAGGCTTTTGTCCTGATTTACTTGTTTGAAATAATAAACGGAAAGGAAAATAAAGTACTAACTGGACTTAATTTACAATGCTTCCTCCCTCAGGACTTCAAAGGCACTCCCCATGAGGACACACAGCAGGGTCTGGTGTGTATTGGACACGCTCAAATGAAAGTTGCCTCATCTGCCCCGTGAAACAGCCCAGAGGCCGGAGGACAGGACTGTAGCATGGTTTATTTTAAGCAAAGAGTGGGACCTCCACAGCAGCATGAAACACAGACATTGTCACACTGTGACAGTGTCACAGTGTCTATTAGGGAAGGGCGTCGACAACCATTTTCTCCACCCACCAACTTCAAAGAGGTCCTGTCCCAGAGATCTTATCTGTCCTGCATGATGTCATCTTACACCGTCAGATCTGCCATTGTGAGGACACACGATGGCTAGACCTGAAGTTTCTGGAGTCTCTGGGAGAAATGTTATATGATCGAAAAAGAGAAGGACCTGGAGAAAGACGTATCAAGGCTAACATATGAATCATCCAGTTAACAGCAGACTAGATACCCCCACTACACCAGAGTATGTGTAAGGGGCCGAGCACGTTTGAGAAGAGTGCAATACACCAAAGGGGCAGAAGGTGGGTGCAGTGTGAACCACACCTATGGGCACACCCGCTCCTGGCTGACCACTCTCCGACCCACATCATTCTTGGGAGTGTTTTTCTCATTCTTTATAACCTCTTCTATTTCTACCTCTACCCATATGTGCCTGGGTCCTATTCTTTGTTCTGAGGCACAAGAACCTGGAAAATCATAGGTACCCTCTAGACTCCAATCCATGCCTGTAACACACTTGCTTTTCTCTAGCTTTGGGTCTAGCAAATGGACAGCAAATGGCTCTCTCTACCGCTTCCTGACAGTTGAGTTAGGAAGAGTGAGCTCAGTGGCTGTGACTCCTGCTACTCCCCGAAGGACCCTTTGGGGAAAGGTGACTAAATTATGACCTTAAAAACAAAACTAAACAAAAAAAAAACAAACAAAAAAAAGAAAACCAAAAAAACCTCCAACATGGTAAGATGACTTTAAGGCAGAATTTCTGAGGCTCAGCCAAAGAGTTTCTCATCAGGAATTTGCAGAGCATTGTGAGGCAGGTGTGGAAGAGTGTGGAGGAGGGGTGGTGAGGGGGGTGGGGATTAGGGCTGACAGCAGGGGTGAGGCAAACCAGAGTGAAGAGCTGGTGGTATGAGGAGGGTATACTCAAAATGACGAACATGACCCTGTCAAAGAGTGGGCAATGGGCCTCAGGGGATAACACGCCTGCACCTTTGCATGCGCCAGCAAATGCTCTACACTTAAGCTACAACAGCAGCCTGACTTCCTTTCTTTGTGACATGGTCTAGATAAATTGCCCAGGGTGGCCAGTCATTTGCTGTGCAGCCTTGGCTGGCTTCAATTGATGATCTTCCCGCCTTAGCCTCCCAAGCAGCTGGGACTATAGGCCTACACTAGCAGGATCTGCTGATCCCAATTTGTACGAAGAGTTCCTCTTTGGACCACCTAACCACTCAAGACTCTCATATTTATGTAAAACATTATATAGTAGCAAGGTCTGCCTATCAAGAGATCAGAAGTGATGAGACACCATCCAGAAATCATTCACAAACTACGGACAATGCAATAAAATATATGGGGGGAAAAGAGAGAGGGAGAGAGAGGGAGAGAGAGGGAGGGAGGGAGAGAGAGAGGGAGGGAGAGAGGGAGGGAAGGAGAAAGAGAAGGAGGGAGAGAGAGAGGGAGGGAGAGAGAGGGGGAAGGAGAGAGAGAAAGAGGGAGAGAGAGAGGGAGGGAGAGAAAGGGGGAAGGAGAGAGAGAAGGAGGGAAAGAGAGGGAGGGAGAGCAAGAGAGGGGAGGGAGGGAGAGAGGGTAAAGGACAGAGAGAGAGAAGGGGGGAGAGAGAGAGGGAAGAAAGGAGATAGGGAGAGAGGGAGGGAGGGAAGGAGATAGGGAGAGAGAGGGTAGAGCATGGACTTATAGGCAGAGACCACTGACAATTTTTTAACTTTATGTGTCCGGGTGTATTGCTTGCATGTCTACATATCTATGCACCACATGTGTACAGTGCTCACAGAGGCCAGAAGAGGGTATTGGGTCCCCTGGAACTGGAGTCACAGATGTTGTGAGCTGCCATGTGGGATCTGGGCGTTAAACCCGGGGCACACCCTGCACTCATAGATAACTGAGAGGCTCTTGCAAGCTGAAGCATTAAGGATAACTTCTGGACCAAAGGTATCAACAAACCATGGAGACAAATCAGTATCCAAAAGCTGTGTGCCCAAGAGGCCTTCCATGAGACCATGAAAAGCAAGAGAAAATGAAAGCAAACTGTCAAGCAAATTATTCACCTAACCAGAGCCCTAAATAGTTTAACTACCCCATGACACAGTAGAGGTAGTTATTGATCAAATACACCAAGACGTTAAATTCATTTGGCTTGCTTTAAAAGTGATTATCAGGGCACTCTCAGACACACCCATACGGTAGAGGTTACTAAGATATACAATTTGCTCTCTTGGTTGGTTGGTTTGTTTGTTTGAGCCAGGTCTCACTCTGTAGCTCAGGCTAGCCTGAGACTCACAAGCAATCCTACCTCAGTTGAAATTAAAAACCCACACTCTAAGATGGAGACTACGGATTATAGTTATCATAATGCAATGGATGAAGACGCATAAGGACACCACCGCATCTCCACCTCTACCTGTGACATCAACTCCACCTCTACCTGTGACGTCTTTCTCTTTGCTTGAGACAACTCCCGGGATTTTCCTTTGGAAACACTGCCCTGCTGTGCTGGAGCAGAAGAACAATGGGTTTTATTCCCCTGGGTTATGCCCGTGTGCCAGGTGAGCGCTTCCCAGAGGAAAGCAGGACACAGCAGAGAGAAGGCGAGGCTCCGGGTGGGGAGCGCCTGTCACTGTGACACCCCCCCCCCCCCCCCATCCCCACCCTCCTCCCCCACCCCACCTTCCACCCATTGCTTTCCTCCTGGACTTTGCCAGCAGCCGCTCTGATCATGTGGAGCATCTTCCCTACGAACCATTCCATTCAGCAGCATAAATTCTATAGAATTACAGAAAACTGCATTCCGGCATTTCCTAACTAAACTCACAGGCATTTTTACGTCCCTTGCTATGAGACCTTTGGACCTAAACATCCATTGCCACTTTTCTGTCCGCTGTCTTTCCTCAGCCAATCTGTCCTTCAAATGACATTTCCAAAAATGGCTACTTTTACCACGCTTTCTTTCTCCCCAACTTAAAACACTACATACAACCTTCAGCGCCAAGAAGGCAGTCAGCTCCCTTCACTACGATAAAACAACTGAGAAAATCAACTGAGAGAAGAGGTTATATTGGCTCACAGGTTCTGAGATTTCAGTGCGTGTTCACAGGCTGTGTGGTTTCTGGGCTCGTGGTGAGATAGAACACAGAGGACTACTTGGGGCAGAACAAAGCTACTCACCTCACGGTGGCTGAAAAGCAGAGAGAGAGGAGGAGGAGGACGAGGCCAGAGACAAAATAAACCCTTCCAGGGCAGGCCTTCCCTTACCACTTCCTCCACCTAGGCCCCCGCTCCTAACGTTTTTACTACTTTTAATACTTCATCCATGACATCACGGTCCTTGTGAGCCAACGGCCTCCTAAAGGCCCCTCCTGTGAACCCTGCTGAAAGAAGATCAAGCCTTCAACCCATTCGGGGACATTTAAAATCTAACTCACAACAACAGGATACAATCAACCCACCCAAGCCTTAGAGTCAAAATCCATATGGCCTGAATGGTATGAGTCTCCCCCAGATCTCTACGTCAAAGGCCTGAATTCCCAAGGTGACAGAACTGGGGAGTGGGGCTTTCTGGCAGAGCACTCAGGAATGACATCAGTGTCCTTAGGAAGGGGACACAGAGAATTGCTTTGCTCCTCCTACCCTAGAAGAAGACAGCAAGACAACACACCACCTACACACATGGAAGCCATCCCCATCTACCATGGAACCTGCTCATGCCTTGATAGAGGACTTTCAGATTCCAGAACCACAAACAATAACTTTCCATTGTTTGTAAACCACTTTTGTTTACGGGCTCTGTTACAGGAAAGACACTGACATGGCACCAGCATCCATCCCACCCAAGTGCCAAGTACTTATCATGCCAACCTAACACTTCTATGCTAGGGTGCTCAGGAGCCCCAAGCCGCCTCTCTGTTACATCTGCCCCAAACCAATGCCCCCACCCCCCACCCCGCATAATCCAACAATGTCTTAAGGCCATCTCCTTCCAGGAAGTCATCCTCATCATTTCCTCAAGTTCCCAGCCCAACCTCACCCCTGCGCTCTCTCATAGCATTTGAAGACCACACAGAGGCTCACCTAATCTAGCCCGTTCTAGAACATTCTTCATTGTCAAGTTTACCAGGCTTGCTTTCTAACTAGATCATACATCCCTTAGAAATAAGATTCACATTTCATCATTGTTTTTCATGCTTTCAAGTCAGACACAGCTCTGAGATATATCAATATGTGCAATATGTAAGAGAGGGAAGAACAGAGCAGGGAGGACACAACCCACTCGGGAGCATGCGTAGGCGGCTGTGGGGTGACAGGCAATCACTGGTACCTGGTTCTCGATGGCCTTCCTGTTCTTGGGGTCGCTCACCACGGACAGCTGCAGCTCTGCCATCTTCTTCATCTTGCTGTCCATGTCGATCTTCTGAAGCAGGCTCCTGGTCTGGCTCTTTAGCAACCTCACCGTGTCTTCTTTCCCATGCTTCTTTGCGAAAAGAGATGCACATGCCGAGTGAATGGCGGTGACCCAGTTTTCCAGATCTGTCTGGCTTGTGGCCTAGACATGGGATGGAGGAACTGTTTGAGATTGTTTGAGCACAAAAGTTCTCTCCAAAATGGAAGACCAAGATTTCATGTGTCAAACCCCAAGGGCTCTCTTCACAAAACAAAGTTTAGTTTCCCAAACGTAAGCACCCAAATCAGGTTCAAAGACCCTGAGAGAAGAACATAAAGAGTTAAGCAGAGGGACTGGAGAGATGGCTCAGAGGTTAAGAGCACTGACTGCTCTTCTAGAGGACCTGGGTTCAATTCCCAGCACCCACATGGCAGCTCACAACTGTCTATAACTCTAAGATCTGACACCCTCACACAGGCATACATGCAGGCAAAACACCAGTGCACATAAAATAAAAATAAATTTTTTTAAAAAACGAAGTTTAAAAAAAAAATATAAAAGAGTTAAGCAGAAAGGACCATGTAGCCCTATGCTGGTTACTTCTAACTGCTAGCTTGATACAGTCAAGGATTTCCCATGAAGACTAGATTGTCTAGATAAAGTTGACCTGTGGCCATGTCTGCAGGCGATTATCTTGACTGCTTTAACTGACATGAGAAGACCAGGCTGAAAGTAGAGGGCACCTTTCCCTACTTTGGGTCCTGGATTGTGTTAGAGTAGAGAAAGTGAGCTCAGCACCATGTGTATGTGTGTGGTGGTGGTGGTGGTAGAGGTGGTGGTGGTGGTGGTGGTGGTGGTGGTGG
>CABHPH010081615.1:22185-51927 GCA_902168325.1 Peromyscus nudipes | reverse complement strand
CCAGCTAGCTTCTCCCGCCAAGAGACCTCTCCGAAAGGGAACTACTCCCTGTGTGTTCGTCTTTAAATAGGAGTTCTGTTCTGCCTTCTCATTGGTTGTAAACCCAACTACGTGACTGCCTCATTACTGCCTGTCTGTATAGACCTCCAGGTTTTCTATGGTTGGTATTGAGATTAAGGGCGTGTGTCTCCAATGCTGGCTGTATCCTTGAACACACAGAGATCTACCTAGTTCTGCTTACCAAGTGCTGGGATTAAAGGCGTGGACCACCACCGCCCTGGCTTTCGCTATGGCTTGCTAATAGCTCTGACCCCTAGGCAACTTTATTTATTAACATACAAATAAAATCACATTTCAGTACAAATAAAATACCACTATACACTCTGTTGCTGACAAATATTTGTTCTTTTCTTTTTCATCAGAGTTCAATATTTTGTGCACATGTTTTGTTCTGAATGATAAGCATTCTTTAATTCTGAGTGAAGAAAATGATTTATTTTCCTTCTACAGTTAATGTTATCATCTTTACTACCTGTGGAAAACAAACATGTTTGTTTTTAATTTGTTCTCTAAGTTAATTTCCATTTTATTTTCTGTTAGCTATAAAGAGAAAGCTATGTGGTTATCAACCATTCACCACGACCAGCCTATGAAGCCCCTGGACAGAGCTGTCTTCTGGATCGAGTTTGTCATGCGCAACAAAGGAGCCAAGCACCTGAAGCCACTTGCCTTTAACCTCAACTGGTACCAGTACCACTCTCTGGATGTGGTTGGATTCATACTCGTCTGTGTGGCAGCCATAGCTTTCCTTGTTGTAAAATGTTGCTTGATTGTTTATCGATTCTTTGTAAAGACAGGAAAGAAAAAAAGAGAATAGAGCTCTTTAATAACATGGATAATATCTACAGCCATGATGGGGAAGACTATTCCATTCAATTCTAACACTATTTCAGGTGCAGCAAGTTTATCCTTCTTGATTTAGAAGATACTGGGCTACTTAGTTTATCTATATTTTACAGTTTAAAACTTAAAAGATTAACAATTCCAAATCTGTATTTTCTCACATAATTATATTTCATACTTATTTATTGATGTAATAATCCTGAGAATAATGACAATCACAGTAATATCAACCTGTTTACTGGAGAAAAATAGAGGGCCTGACATATAACTGTGAATTTGCAGATATATAATTTTTTTAAGTAAAATGGAAGGAAATGGACATTCAGTGTCTACCAAAGAAAACAAGAACATGATCTGTTTAAAATGTGACAAAACAGATTTTTTTAAACCAGCAAAGTAGAGGGAAGAGAATTCAGGATACACTGAACCCAACTCTGTAAGAAAAAGACAGCTGTTCTGACTCCATTTTGTATTTGGTTAGACAGTTCTCCATCCTATCCCTTCCTCTCCCAACAGTCATGGCAGCCCAGGCCACAAGTTTGAGATTTCCATGCCCTTGACCATTGCCCAGATGTATTAACTGAAATAATCAACAGATTAGGTCTAAAATAACTACCATGCTCTGCCAGGAATAAACACTTCAAGGTTACTCTGACCCTCATCTAATGTTGATATATCTTTGTGGGATTTGCCTGAAGTTGGAGATGAACATAATTTTTGGAGCTGAAGAATGCTCTTGGTCTGGCTGTCAATAAAAAGAACTTAAAATAAATAATTCAGATGCTAATAGAAAGTATTGTCCTAATTTTTTAAATAGTTATTTAATATTTTAAAATATTCTAGTGCTCCCTATGATAAAGATCAACATTAAGCCATAGAGAATGTAGAAACATTAGTATGTTTCAATATTTAGCAAAATAAAATTTTGAAACTAAGAGAAAATAGAAATAGATAAGGCATATAATATTATTTAGAACCGCATTTGTTAGCATCCAAAATGTTTTAAGTCAAGTACCATAGACAATAGCTGTGTTGATATTACATTAAACATAAAGAGAAAGAGAAAGACTTCCTCTTCTAGCAGTTTAGAAGAGTAAACCTAAATTTCAGTTTTCCACATCTCTCCCCATGTTTTCAATGTGTCTATATTTTGTGCTGTATAGCTTGTGGTCATGTATAATCTGTGTCTGCCCCTATTACCTGTCCATATTTCCTATTTGTCTCTAACAAAGGGCTTTGTTCTATATTTACTGAACAAAATAGAAAACAAATTGTGTGGAAAAGGAGTAGAGATACTTTTACAGAAATCTTTTTTGAAGTTTCACAAGGGAAGAAGTTACTTTACTGACACCAACTGACCTAAAACAGCACCCAAAGCAACACATGGATATTATCAACTTATGTTCATGTGCTGCCCTCAAAATTTATACTTTTGTCACTTAAAGGTCATGTAAGTCTGGGTTCTGTTTGCAAAAATTATTACCACCACATATATATGCACTCACATATTACTATGGATCATAGACATGGCATAGCACATACTTTAAAGTTACATATTTATCTTAGCTTGTGAAAGGTTGTGATTGGAAGGCATGATGAGGTTGATGTCATTGTTTTCTTAGTAGCAGGTTAAACTTAAACAGGCTAAGCACACAGCAGGACAGCAGATTGAGTACAAAGTTCTAAATAATATCAAAGTACACTTTTTTCCTTTTTTGTTGAAAGTTCATGCAGTATATTCGTATCATCATTTCTCTTCTCTCATCTCCAAGATCATCCCTACTCACCCAACCAATTCCATGGATTATTAAATTTAAAAAGTTATCAACAAATAGCACAAGAAACATACACACAAAGTCCTTAAAACATGGAATCAGAAATCCTAATGTGTGAGCAAAAGACTAGTAAGACAAAAAAAATGCCCAAACATAGCAATATGAGTCATAAATTTACAAAAATATTATTGGGCTTGTTTTCTGTCAACCATCTACATCTAGACATGTCTGCTTCTGGCAGCACTGATTTACTTCAAAGAGAAAGACGGCATCAAAGACACTCTATTTGGACTTTGTGTTCTTCTTGGCAAAAATAGCCATTTGAGCAAGAAACTGCTCTTGCCTGGACTGCTGATAATATGTTGTATAAACTGGACATGCAGGACTCATAGGAAAATGACCACTGAATTTGCTAAAATGGAGCGAAATGGTTCTTCAGATTCCTGCTTCACAGAGATGACTGCCAGACTTTCTACAGGACACAGGAAAAAGTGACTAAGAGACTGAGCCTATAGGCTGAAGACGGATGCCCCAACGTTGCAGAGCATTTTGGATGACTGTCCAGGCAGCCAGCTGTCTCTGTCATTTCCAGAACTTTGGAAATTGCTTACAATGCATTTCCTGTTTACTTACTTAATATTATATCCTTCGAAGGTCTTTGATGTAGTTGAAGACTAGATAGTTATAATTTTCCTTGGTTATGATAAAAGATAAGTTAGATATAAAACCTTAGACTCACAAATATAGGATAAATAGAATATTTTCTTTGAATTTGCCAAATATAAATAGACTAGATATTGTAACTGTAATTCTTGCTTGACAACTGTTTTGTTATATATAATTTTACTAGCTTAAAGTTAAAACCTTTCTTTTTGATTAAACAGAAAAGGGGAAGTGCTGTGGGATGTCTTTCTGTACACTGTGAATATGTGTTGCTCTGATTGGTTGATAAATAAAGCTACATTGGCCTATGGCAGGGCAGGATGGAGCCAGGCAGTAAAATCCAAGAGAGAGAGTGGGAGGAGAAAAGGAGAGGAAGTAGACATTGTGAGCCACTGGTAGGAGAAGCAAGATGTGAAAATACTGGTAAACTATGGCCACGTAGCAATTTCTAGATGAGTAGAAATGGGTTAATTTAAGTTATAAGAGCTAGGTAGCAAGAAGCTTGAGCCATAAGCCATCCAGTTCATAATTAATATAAACCTCTGTATGTTTACTTGGATCTGAGCAGCTGCAGGATCAGGCAGGACACAGTAAAACTTCCAGCTACACTAATTAAAGATGTAAGAAAATATAAAATTGATTTAAATTGCATCTGTCTTTGCTGAGTTTTCTATTTGCATACTTTCCTTATTGGTACAAATAGGGTAATTTTTATATTATATTAAGATAAATCATGAGTCATGATGACAGTGAAGCACCATCAGTGGAGAAGAAATGAGGTAAATCATTGTGAGGTATCCTGGTAAAAATTAACCAATGATCATTTGTTTCACACGATGACATTTAAAAACAACCAATCCATCTTAATGAGTACATACCATGTGAATTATGAAAGAAAGAGAATTTGAGATCAGTTTAAAAATGAAGAGGTCCCTTGTATAAAGTATTAAGGAAACTCATAACTGTTATGCAATTTGTGGGCACCTTCTAGAATACTTAGGAAACACCCATTTCAAAGACAGTCAAGATCCACTAAGAAAACAGAAAATTCACTAATTCTTTCCATTGCTCTTTGTATCTAGTCTTTTTTAAACACTCATCTGTTTCCATTTTATTTAAAATATTTATTTATATCATATATAAACAATGAAATTACTTATGATTTGTTTCATTTATAAAATGCTATATCTTTAATAATCTAGGCATATGTGTTTAATTTAAATATAATTCTTTTTTTTTCCGAGACAGGGTTTCTCTGTGTAGCTTTGTGCCTTTCCTGGAGCTCACTTGGTAGCCCAGGCTGGCCTCGAACTCACAGAGATCCGCCTGCCTCTGCCTCCCGAGTGCTGGGATTAAAGGCGTGCGCCACCAACGTCCGGCTTAAATATAATTCTTAAAGGTAGAAATACCAACCACCATTGAGATTGGAGACAAAACTTAGAGAACCATGAGTTTAATTTTGAAAACACATGAAATTGAGTCAACTACTTCAAGAACACATCATATAACTAATAGTATTCTGAATTGACACATGTAGAAATCATTAGGTATTAAAGGATAAGTCTTGCAGACATACTGTTAAGTTTCCTCTTACATTATTTATGTAAAATTTATAATATTTTAAATTAAACACTCAAGGTTCCAGGTTCATCAAGAACAATGTTCAGCTATTTGGGAAATGACTAATATGTCAAGGTCTTCATCTTGTTTTTAGCAAAGAAAATTTGAAACCAAGAGAAAATTAGAAACTGGTATAACAATTATGTTTTCAAATTCTCATTTGTTTGCATTGCAAATATTAGCAGTCTAGTGGCATATTGCTAGCTATGTATTGCCTCACGTTAAGATAACCATAAATAAGAGGCTTGGAGTTCTATTGAAAATGAAATATTTGAACAAGAGAACATCCAGGAATTTTGACAAAGGTGAGTTTAGAGCTGGATGTTTTTTGTGGCCACAACAGTGATAATTCACCTGATATCCAAATGTGAAATGAGAATAAAAGTACGTTGGATCCTCTTTCTACAGTAGGTAGATCAGTGCTAGATAGAGGAATTAATATTTTTGGACCCACTAGTTTCCACTAAATATCATCATTCCATATGCACAACTGTCTATCAGGACACATAAGAAGTAGTTGTTTTGTGCTATAATTATGGTAGATAGATATTTGTCCTTATTAAATCAATGTGTAAGAAAAAATATTAATTGAAGTAGCATATGTCTAATAATATAACTGAACACTTTCCTAAGAGTATGATCTATTCAATTTTTATTTTTTAATATATTTATATTATATATAAATAGCATATCTACATCTTTGGAAATTTTTACATTTCTATACTACTCCTCTTAGGTACAGAAAGAGTAGTGTTATTTTGCTGAATTATTTATGCTAAACTGATGAGTTGTGTTGAAAATGAGTCAGCATTACTGTAGAAGAAATGAGATCAACCAATGTAAGATGAATTAGTAATAATAAAGAATTATGGGTCTGATTAGATGACATTTTAAAAAATTGCGCTATTGTAATGAGTAAAGCTATGGTGTAAGTTGGGAAGAGATAAATTGAGACAACACTGAATGAATTCACAAAATAGTTAAGTTTAATAAATCATCTAAATTGAAGAGAATGTTAAGACATAATTTAGGGATAAAGAGACACTCTTGTAGAGTATTAGATAAAAGTACATCTATTTGCTTTACTGACGACTTCTGGAACAGTCAGGAATGACCTATTGTTAACATTACATGTCAGTTTCATTCAGGAAATCAGGAAATCTACTAATCTGATCCATACTGATTGCATCCATTTTTTATTTACTCATTCATAAATATTACATTTTAGTTAAATTACTTAGACAAAAAGAATGTTCTTATTATTTCCAGAATTTATTAATTCTTTGCTTTATATCCATCCTTCTCTCTTCGTAATATGCTGGTCTTCATTAACAACTCATTCATCTCTGGGCATTTGCATTATGCTTACTCTAACACTTTTACTGTCAGCTCCACTTGTTAATACAGCCCTTGGGTGCAATTTCCTCAGGGACTTTCATGAATGAATCTTATTCTAATTTCTTCTGTTTTAATTACTTTCTCTTGTCTGGGGACCTGAATTAAATCATTTGAGCTTATTTGAACATTGTCTGGTTTAATGTAGACATGTGTTCTATGAACTTTACTTTTTCATCTTCTGTCCGACCCCATGGGGTAGACTGTGCTTCCATTCATTGATTTCAAGAAACTGTTTTATTTCATTTTATTTTATTTTTTTATTTATTTTATTTTATTTTACAATATAATTCAACTTTACATATCAGTCATAGATCACCCCGTTACCCCTCCTGCCAACCCGCCCCCCTCTCCCCGGCCCACCCCCCATTTCCATCTCCTCCAGGGCAAAGACTCCCCGAGGGTTGAGATCAACCTGGTGGACTCAGCCCAGGCAGGTCTAGTCCCCTCCTCCCAGGCTGAGCCAAGGGTCTCTACTAAGCCCCAGGTTTCAAACAGCCAATTCATGCACTGAGCACAGGACCCGGTCCAACTGCCTGGATGCCTCCTAAACAGATCAAGCCAATCAACTGTCTCACCCATTCAGAGGGCCTGATCCAGTTGGGGGCCCCTCAGCAAAGATGCCCCCACAATAGACTGCTGGCAATAGTCGAGAAATAGCCCGATCTGACCTACCCTGGTGATAGGATGGCCAAACACCTTAATTGTCATACTAGAAACCCCATCCAGTGACTGAGGGAACTAGATGCAGATATCCACGGTCAGGCCCTGGGTGGAGCTCCGGGAGTCCAATTGGCGAGAAGGAGGAGGGTTTATGTGAGCTAGAGTTGTTGGGACCAGGGATGGATGGAATACAGGGACAAGTGGCCAAACGAATGGAAACACATGAACTGTGAACCAATGGTTTTATTTCATTTTTGTTTATTCCTTGGCTCACTGCTTATACAAAATAATGTTTTTAAATTCTGTGATTTTACAACTTACAATGTTTCTAACGTTGAATTGTGGTTTTATTATACTGTGACCACAAATTAGGCTTTTAATTTGTATCAGTTTATTGGGAATTGTTTTTGTGATACTATTCATGGTAAATTCAGGGCAGTGTGCCATGTGCTGATGAGGGAATCCTGTCCCTGATGAGTGAAATTTTCTGTAACTATCTGTTTAGCTAGTTGAGTTCATAGTAAATTCTAATTTATAGTAAAGTCTAATGCTGAATTTTTGCCTAAGTGATCTTCCTATTGATTTGAAGTGAGTTGTTCAGAACCCCAACTTTTACTGAGGTAATCTCTTTTTAATGTCCAAGTTTTGTTGAATATAATTGGATCTGTGTGTATTACAGTGATTTCCCTTTGTCAAACTGTCATTTTTGTAAATTGTTAGGGACCAAAAGTTGGATGACTGCGCTGTGACCTTTCTTGCCTGGCTGATCTGACGTGACTGTATCCATGACAACCGTTACTAAGTTACAAGAAACAATAACTCCCGGAAAAACTACAGAATGTACCTTTAGATTAATGAACTTTTAGACTAACTTCCTTGAGTATGTTCGGTTGGTCAGTTGCACAAGCATTGGACCAAAGAGACCTCTCTCTTACTTTAGTCTTCAAAGAAACCTCTCCCCCAGCCCTATTCTTCAAGGAAACCACCTGGACCCCATTCATCAACCCATTCTTCAAGCTTTCATTTCTCCCTGAATTTTCCCATCTCCCAACATATATAAACCCATTTCCCCTTGCAATAAACGAGACCTTGACGCAACTCAGACTGACTTATGTCATTTCTTATACGCGCAGGGTCTCCATTTCTCTCTCGCCCCCTTGGTTTCTAGGAGGTGCCTTCTCAAGTCCCACAAAATAACCTGGCCTGCTGGACGGGTCAGTAAATATATAGTGATCTTAGAGGTCATATTTTATACTCTATAAGTTAATTCTATTTTTGACACTTGTAAATGTATCTACTAATGAAGTTTGCTTTTTGTATATTTATTTTTTCAATATTCAATGCAGGTTTTTCTTACCTATGAAGTAATTTTCTTATGTATAGAGTCTCATGTCTATATGTTTGTTTGAATTATATAGTTCATATATTTTAATAAAAGAATTTGGCATATTAACATCAAAGCTTGTTATTTATACTTCAATAAATCCTATTGTCATTTAATTAATTGTGTTTTGTATTTGTGTATCTATTGTTCTTTTCTTCTCTCCTATTGTTCTTTTATGTGAGTTGGTAGTATTCTCATTGCTCAGTTGACTGGTAAAAGCACTATTGAAAGAAATATTTGTATATATCTGTAAGGGGATTTCCAGAAAGAATTAATTTCTCAGTTTTCCATGGTGTGGGGGGTCTCCTTGTCACAGGTTCTCCTCACACACACTCCTATAGACCTTACTTGCAATGATGGATACTACCCCTTCAAATCACGGACAAAATTCATCCATAATACCAAAATTTGGTTTTGGTGAAGGACTGGTTAATGTGATGAGTTATTACATAGTACAAGTAGCTTTTATAATCAAAGAGTTTCTCCAGATGACGCCTCCTAGAGTGATTTGAAAATGTATAGCTTCGTAGGAAAAACAAGGCACACAGGAAAACACAGGCAGATCAAATGTCAGTATCCAATATCCAATACCAATCTTACAGAGATTGCTGACCTCAGGAAGTGTGATCATAGCGTTTCCTTGAGAGAAGGGACTATATATACATGTACTTATCTACTTTTCAAGGCCTTTGTGGACTAAGATTCTGATAATAAGCTATTCAACTACTTCTTGGGCTTATGAAAGGCCAGTGGGCAGATATAAATCAAACCAACTGGATGCCTTATGAGATAATATCACATAGGCAAGTCTGTGTAACTCTTTGCCTAGGGACATGTGTAAGAGGAGGCTCTTGCCTATCTGCTTCCCAGGAATTCTGTCAGTCAAGTTAGTTAAGTACACCGTCAAGATATATTAGAAACTGTATATCAGTGCATACATTAATCAACATTCTTACAAAAACTCTTGAAAAATGATACCCATAAAATACTTATAAACTGTGTAATTACTGCATCTTGGATTCTATATTGAGAAGAAAGTTCAGACTAACCTTGCACTGAACCAGTGTTCTTGCTACTGTTCAAATCTCTTACAAACAGAAAAGTTACGCAAACAGGTCATTGTCCTAAATTTACTTCATTATAAAACATGTGACATTAAGTACCACATGCAAATATGAAACAACTAATATTTGCTCTTACTATCTCCAGTCAGTTCCCAAGTTCAATGCAGTCAGTTAGTGTATTTGCTTTAACCAACTTGGGTTATATTTTAACTCATGGCTTTTTCATCTTAGATATAAGGATGAGCAATGACAAAAAGGAACATACTGTGAACAGAGGATTTGATTTCCCAGGATGCCTGTGAAGTGGATGTCTGTTCTGCTGCTCCTGCAGATGAGTTGCTACTTCAGAACTGGAAATTGTGGGAAGGTGTTGGTATGGCCAATGGAATTCAGTCATTGGCTGAATCTGAAGATAATACTGGATGAACTTGCACAGAGGGGTCATGAAGTGACAGTTCTGAGACCTGCATCTTCTATCTTTGTTGATCCCCAAAAATCACCGAGCCTGAAGTTTGAGACTTTTCCCACATCTCTCAGTAAAGACGATCTGGAAAAGTTTTTCACAAAGTTTGTGGATATATGGATGTACGAGATACCAAGAGATATATGCTTATCATATTCTCCTTTGCTACAAAACATGTTTGATGAATATTCTGATACCTATCAAAGTCTTTGTGAAGACACAGTTACAAACAAAGAACTTATGACAAAACTACAGAATTCCAAGTTTGATGTCCTTTTCTCAGATGCCATTGGCGCCTGTGGGGAGCTGATAGCTGAACTTCTCCAGATCCCTTTTCTGTACAGTCTTCGCTTCACTCCTGGTTATACCATGGAAAAGTACAGTGGAGGATTAATACTCCCACCTTCCTATGTACCTGTGATTCTGTCAGGATTAGGTGGTCAAATGACATTCATGGAGAGGGTAAAAAATATGATATGTATGCTTTATTTTGACTTTTGGTCCCAGACATTTAATGAGAAGAAATGGGATCAGTTTTACAGTGAAACTTTGGGTAAGTTATGTTTCTTATCAGTAGCTCATTGACCTAAATTTCATGAGTATTTAAATGCATTCTTATGTCCATGAAATACAAAGTGAAGCTGTCTTTTATAGGTGATCAAATGTAATACAATATTAGCTACCAAACTCACAAACCCTGTAAAAGCTCACGATTTTGATCAAATAGAAGCAGGCAGCAGTCCTGACACAGGACATTCTGGTGAGCTAGACAGTTGCAAAGAGATGGAAGCAGAGTTCCCTAAGTGATTCTTTACTCATTTGACTGTAATTTTTCATCTATTTTAACAAGTCACTAGTTAGTTAACCAAATCTTGATTACTGTAGAGTACAGGATGACATATTTTATAGTTTCAATGTGTATATAAGACTCAAGAAATTATTTTCTTTTGCACAGGCCACTTTCTTTAAAATTAAACCGTGGAGTCTGAAAACATTACCAAATGATTAAGAGTGTTTTCTGTTCATTTTGAGTACCTGAGTTCTGTTCCTAGCACCCACCCAGGTCAAGTGGCTCAAAATTGCCTGTAACTTCGGCTTCAGGGAGCTGCTGCCCTTTTGTGGCATCTGCAGGCACCTGAATAAACTTAGCACCTACTCACACAGACACATAAATAAAAATATGAAGTATTTTCTCTGGATTTTCTAGAGAATTCGCTTACTCTTGAAAGATACCATGTCAGTTCAGAGGCTTAAAAAAGGGACTGAGGTTCCTGCCAATGCCACATCCTTTATTGTGTACTTTCCTAACATCCACTGTTTACACACTACAGAAGCAGGGACAGAGATGTACTACTCAGTCTGAGTTTTTTGAAGTCATGTTTTTTTTTCTCTTTAAAAATAGGACATAGTAAAAACAACAATTTCTATTCTCATAATTTTTGAAAATATTGTGATTGTTTATATAGGATAAATACTGTTAAATGTCTTAAAATGAAACAGAAGTAGAGGCACTAACCAGAAATTCAGATGTTTATCAACTCTACAGCTCCTTAGGCAAAATGAGAAAGAAGGACTAGCCACAAACTACAGTGACCCTGGAAATCTGGCCAGGGTACACAGTGTGGTGTGACTTTTGGGATGTGTGTTTATATTTGCAATGTTCCTTTTGAAGATTTAGAGAGGAATAAAGTGTGTGCTCCTTCATATACAGGCTTAGTGGGTTATTTCAATAACTATTATTTCAAATTACTGAGGAAATATGAGGTAATTCTTAGGGTTTGCTTTAAAAATAAAGCAAAGCTAACATTTATATATATATTATGTGAGCCACAAATCCATTACATATGCAAATTATGTTACATACCGATAAACACCGGTTCTTAAATGCATATGTTCTACATCGAACATTACTTCTTTTCATTTTTAAGAAAATGTATCTTATATTCAGATGACAATCCTGTCAAACTTTTTCTTCCTTATGTGCTCATTTTCTTCATCTAGGGAGGCCCACTACCTTAGCTGAGACAAGAGCCAAAGCAGAAATGTGGCTCATTAGATCCTATTGGGATCTGGAGTTTCCTCACCCAACCTTACCGAATGTTGACTATGTTGGAGGACTCCACTGCAAACCTGCAAAACCCTTGCCTAAGGTAAATATGTTTTTGTAATGTCTTTTTCATTTGATTTAATTTTGGTGAAAGTGATTCGACACTTCTTACATTTTTCTCCTAGTGATAGAAAGATATAGGAAGTGGAATTAAACATCCTGCTAACTAGGAGTTCAATAACTCAGGAAAGAATGTGATAGACCTGGGAAATATCCATATCAGTAAGTTAAATTAAGTCAGTTAGGGTACTTGGTGGTTAGTCATTGGGTAAACTCCTTAGAAAAGAACTATGAGGATATAAGTTTCAATCCCAGCACCCATGTAAAAAGTTGGGTATTCCCGAACAGTACTATGACATTAGTACTGAGGTTGCAGAAACAGGTTGATACTGGGAGCTTGCTGGCCACTAATCTGTTAAAAATGGTGAGATTTGTGTTCAATATGAGACAGTATCAAAAATTATGTTAAATATTGATGGAGGAAGACATCAGATTTTAATTTTTGCATCCATGCCTTAAATAATGACAGGAAGCCCCCGCAGCACCCCCAATACACACACACACACACACACACACACACACACACACACACATACACACACACATGTAAACAGAGACATTAAGTCAGTTAAACTTAAGCCGGGCGGTGGTGGCGCATGCCTTTAATCCCAGCACTCAGGAGGCAGAGCCAGGCGGATCTCTGTGAGTTCGAGGCCAGCCTGGGCTACCAAGTGAATTCCAGGAGAGGCGCAAAGCTACACAGAGAAACCCTGTCTCGAAAAAACAAAAAAACAAGCAAACAAAAAAAAAGTCAGTTAAACTTTTCATATCAGAAACTGAA
This sequence comes from Peromyscus nudipes, assembly GCA_902168325.1. Lineage (NCBI taxonomy): Eukaryota > Metazoa > Chordata > Mammalia > Rodentia > Cricetidae > Peromyscus > Peromyscus nudipes. The sequence goes on along the minus strand of CABHPH010081615.1, from coordinate 39,049 downwards.
AATCATCAAAAGCTATGATGAAAATTTATGGAGGTAATTGTTTGATATCCAGAGAAATAGCATAAAAATAGTTTCTAGTCAACCAGTAAATTGTGGAAGTCATCTCTGAAAATACCTTATTTATACACAAAAATATCAGAAAACTATTATATAGTATATGTGTTTATCATGCAGTCATAATTATTTTATAAAGAACCAAAACATTTTATTAATCATAATAGGAAGTTTGTGTTAACTATCACATATGTACATACTGCAACATATATATTATTTCATCAAACACTAGTTAATAATATTAATCAGCCATAATAGGAGGGAAATAATAGCAAGGGAAAAATATCATCCTTTCTGTAGGATGAAAACATGTCAATGAAGATATACTTATATAAATATTTCATATATGATGCTTGCACTCCTGAGTTTTAATTTTGCCAGAGGAAAATATTTGGAATGATTGTGGCACAATGTGTGAGTACAATCTGTATTGATGCCTATGAAGTTCAAAGTCTTTGACATTGCCAATTTTGTCTTCTGTATATTTTAACACCACTCTTCTAAAAATTCCTAGGAACGCTTCAATTTTTATTCTCCTAGTTTTTCATAGAGATTTCATAAGGAACTTTTCTACAATTGTTATTTTGTCATGAAGTAAATTCTTTTCACAGGAAATGGAGGACTTTGTCCAGAGCTCTGGAGAGCATGGTGTTGTGGTGTTTTCTCTGGGGTCAATGGTCAGAGACATGACAGAAGAAAAGGCCAATGCAATTGCGTGGGCCCTTGCCCAGATTCCTCAGAAGGTGAGGTAAAGTGCTCCATGGGAGGCAACTGTATACTCAGTCTGTGAAAGTCCTTGAAGGTCTGATTATAGAAATGACTGTGTGGAAGGTACAGTTTTAAGAAAGCTCTGATCTGCCTTAGCCACGTTTAGAAACAGATATTCACAACAGATGCACAAAGCTACAGAAGGTGTTTTTGACTGAGAGTGACTTGGATAAAACACTGTGACCACTGTGGGCACATTCTGAAAGGCTGGCATGATGATGACAGAGTATAGATAGCTCTATTGCTGAATATTTAAAGTCACTGCATACATTAAATTTTTTTGGGGGGAGGTTAATTTGTATTTATTATTTCTGGCAGAATAACAGTAAGCAGATATTGAAAAAGTTCGAAGCGTAGCATAACTCTGTATCTTCATTTTGGAGTAGGTCTGTTCAGTGCACAGTTGAAAGGGGTATTTAAAGGAAGGGAGTCCAAGGGTCAGCAACTCTCAAAGTACATTTTTGGCTAATTGAAAGAATGAGATAAAAATAAAAAAACAATTATGGACTGGCCTGCCAATATGTGTAGGAGAAATAGATAAAGGAAAGGTAGAGATGGGAGCTTCCCTCACAGTGATCTCTGTGCATCATAAAAGATGAAAGACAGGACCCTGCTTGTCACCAGTCAGAGTGAAGCTCCTACCATTCAAGGAAGAAATATGAAAATCAGAAAGAGTCCAGAGGTACTTAAAGTTAAAAAAAGTTTCAGATGACTCACTTCATAAAGCATACCACAAAGTAATTTTCTATGGATTAAATTTGAGTGTTCATGAACATTTTAAAGTTTTGTTTTAAGTTTTTTTGTTTTTATACATCTACATTAATTTTTGTTTGTTTACATAATTATATAATCTATGTTGGCTATATTGATAATGTTCCATTTTCTGAGATGGTCTGAGAATTCTAACATTAGCTGCTATCATAGGCTTTGGTTTGGGACTGGTTTTCCTGTCACAGAATATTCTGAACTCTGAAGGAAAATCTTTGCAGTTCATCATAAAGACTACATTCCCATCAGCAGTACGTAAAGTAGCGTCATTAAATTTGGGGATATTTTTCAATAACATCACTTGTGAATAATAAATTATTTACCATAGACTGCAAAGAATCCTTGCAGAGATTAATAGGCTCATCAATATCCAAATCAGTTCCAATCCCGGTCCCAAAAAAGGTAATAATTTAACAACTCCCTGATAAACCTCATAAAATGGAGCATTTACTACATGTTTAACATCTAATTGCTACATTTAATGAAGTTCTGAGCTACAAAAATGGCTCAGTGTGTTAAATGTTTTCAGTGCAGTGTGATCAGCTCAGTTTAAATCCCCAAAACCCATATCAAGTCAGAAACGATACTGTATGTCTGTAATGCCAACACTCCTGTCAGAGATAAAAGGCAGAAATAGGAGAATTCCTGTGGGCCAGCAGCAGAAAAAAAATCAAACAGAAAATTAGATATTCTATCTCCAACAGGAGAGACATCAGAATGAATACCTAAAGACAGTTGTCTTCTCCGTTCCACACAGTCACCTTGGAACGCTTAAACATGCATTCACACATACGAATTGGCTTGTATATACTCCAACACAACCCAAAACACCCAGGGAGGGAAAGAGAGAATGAGATAGAGATGGGGGAAGATATTTCCAACCTCAGCGACAATCCAATGATGTGGATTCACATTCAAAGTCTACATGCAACTTTTTCTGTCATTAGTGACTAGAGATCTGTATATCTACATTAAGATTCTTAGAATCCTAAAGCAAAACTGATTCCTCATGAAAAGAATGATTGCATTGATTTGAATTCATGTGAATAAAAAACATGAACATAACTTGTACAACCAAAAACAGAGCAAATCTGAGCATGGAAAGGGGAGGTGGGTATACAATCCCACCCAAGGCCATGGAACTATTGACAATGATTAGCTTGTGAGAGAGGAAGAGAGCAGCCCCTGGTAAGTCAACCATTTTCTACTGGAAGACCACGCATCCAAGAATATTTAGAATGCACAATTGGTCTTGAAAGATTCTTTTTTTAAGGACACCAAGTGGAGTGGATAGGGACGGGGTGGTTTAGTGAAGATTGGGGGGGGATGAATATGATAAAAGCACATTACATTAAAATCCCAAAGAAATGAAAAAGAAAGAGAAATGCTGTTGTTCAAATTTAGAATGGTCTTATAATAAAAAATCCAGAGCCAGATACTGGGTGAAAGCTTAAAGACCATAGAAGCAGAACAAGCCATAGCTAACCTCACTTTGCCAATGCCTTAGCTGATTCTGTTCCCAAGAATCCTCAGACTAAAGGCCTCTGAGTCCTTACCAGAAAGGGCCTCAGCTGAACTGCTTTAGTTCCTGTTTCTTCATGCCTTATATACCTTTCTCCAACCTGCTGTCACTTCCTGGGATTAAAGGCATGTATGCTTACACTATCTGGCTCTGTTTCCAGTGTGGTCTTGAACTCACAGAGATACAGACGGATCTTTGCCTCCCAAGTGATAAAATTAAAGGTGTGTGCCACCACTGTCTGACTTCTATCTCTAATCTAGTGGCTGGCTCTGTTCTCTGATCCTCAGGCAAGCTTTATTTGAGTACACAATATATCACCACGAAATGTCAGTCTCACTTGGTGTGGTCATAGTCATCATTTGGACAGCAGACAGAGTTCCAAAGTGCAGATAATGCAGGCATGTTCTGAGCCTGTTTGTCCACAGAAATTGCGCTACAAAGAACATATGTCTTTTGGGGTGAAGTTGACACAGAAGGTTTAATGTCTTGTTTTAAAACCTGCACTATCACCATTCCATAGGTGGTAGCACTTGGAAGAATGGAGCTGATAAAACGAAGCAGATTAAAATCTTATGCAATAGCCAGCTTTTTTTGGGGGGGGGGGCATTGAGACAGTGTTTCTCTGTGTAGTTTTGGTGCCTGTCCTGGCTCTCGCTCTGTAGACCAGGCTGGCCTCGAAACTCACAGAGATCCGCCTGGCTCTGCCTCCCAGGTGCTGGGATTAAAGGTGTGCGTCACCACCGCCTGGCTGCAATAGCCAGAATTATTCAGAGAATCAGACAATGTATATTCTGAGTGTTAAGAAATGTCATTTGAGTTATTATCACTTAAGTTGAAGCTGTATACAATCATTACGACAAGCCATGTGTGGAAAAAACATGTTTTCCATGGAGGCATCTAAAGGACAGTTTAAACATTATCTGGATGACAATGGCAAGCAGTCGTGGCTAACCTGAAGTATACCCACTCTATCTGCTACACCTGGGAGGAGAGCAAAAATACATTCCAAGAAATAATAGGATGGAAGATGAAATTAAAACAGTTTCCTATCCTTCCATAGTAATGTATAATTGAAATTTGAAAATCTGTAGAGCTTAGTAACTCTCTTTAAAACTTGTTGTTAGTTGGGGTAATATAATACAGCAAGACTCAAATCCATATAATTGTTGACATTGGATTCTCCCCTGATTTACTAATTGAGAGACAAGAGTAAGGTAAGCTGTTAGTATTTTATGGCCCTTGTGGTGTAAATAAATCCATCTCAATGCTATACTACCTGTAGGAGACAATTTAGTGGTGAAAATAATTAGCTTTAAGGCAGCAAAGGATCCTCACGATACACAAATGCCTCCTTCAGTTTCAATGCAAAAGCTGTAATTTTTCTTTTGCCTCTCTAGATAAAATAAGGAATGTCCAATGCTGTCTCTCCTGTCAGAGATTTAATAGATTGGTTAGCACTTAATAAAGTATTCCTAGACTAGTATGTAGGCAATTAATATTCCCTAATAATGGTTGAAAGTCATTGTTGAATATTATTAAATTATTGAGTCTAATGGACATTTGTGGGGGGCAGGGGTGGTGGTTCTTAGCACTTGTTCCAGGAACTAGTTACCCCGAATATTACACAGTCCATGATCGTTGTACTTTTTGAGATGTAATAGTAAGCCCATTTTTATGTAGCACATGTTGAATCATATCATACATGGATTACAGCTCTTTCTCTTTGGGGGTGACTAACAGGATATCATCCATATAATGAATAATATTGAATGAAAAAAATAAAAAGGAAAGGGAAGGACATGACTGTCCCTAGGTATGGTGGAGGAGAAGGTTTATTATAGATATATGAGAGAGAATAGTCAGAGGCAGGGACAGGGACAGGGACAGGGACAGGGAGAGTCCAGAGTAGTCCTGACCAGACTCACCTGTGCCATATGAGGAGAGAGGGGAGGTGAAAGGAAAGGGGAGAGAGGGGACCAGATAGTCGAAGGTACAAAAAAGAGCAGGTAACAATAATGGTTGGATTATATAGGGAAGAACAGCATAGCCCTCTGGGCTGGAGAGTTCAGGAAAGGGGGCAGGGTATGCCAGCCAGGAGGGCCCTGTGACAGGTAGGGACTGAAGAATTGTGGGGAAAACCAGGAGGCCAGGTCAGCCTTGAAATGTGAAATAGGCACTTCAGCCGTTTGTCCCAGGTTTGAAACCTAACAAATACAAGCCTAAGGGAGGGCCTCACTCACAAGCTCTAAAAGCTTTCCTACATAATATTGACACTTAATAGAGGATTTGTCATGCCTTGAGGTCATACAGTTCATTGATAATCAGAGCCAAGGTTCTTTATGATTGAATGAAGGAACAGAAAAGGCCAAATGTACCTTATTATCAGGATGAATATGTATAATAGAAGAGCAACCTTTTAAATGTAAAACTATTAAAGGCCAATCTTTAACAATACTTGTCTGGTATTTTGATGTCTAGTTTACTAAGTTCTTTATATATTTTGGAGGTCAGCCCCTTGTCAAGTGTGGGGTTGGTAAAGATCTTTTCCCATTCTGTGTGCTGCCATTTTTGTCTTATTTATTGTGTCCTTTACCTTCCAGAATCTTCTGAGTTTCAGGAGGTCCCAATTATTAATTGTTGCTCTCAGTGTCTGTGCTACTGGTGCTATATTTAGGAAGTGGTCTCCTGTGCCAGTGCATTCAAGGATACTTCCCACTTTCTCTTCTATCAAGTTTAGTGTAACTGGATTTATGTTGAGGTCTTTGATCCATTTGGACTTGTGTTATGTACATGATGATAGATACGGATCTATTTGCATTCTTCTACATGTCAACATCCAGTTATGCCAGTGCCATTTGTTGAAGATGCTTTCTTTTTTCCATTGTATAATTTTGGCTTCTTTGTTAAAATTCAGGTGTTCATAGGTGTGTGGATTAATGTCAGAGTCTTTAATTCAATTCCACTGATCCATGTGTCTGTTTTTATGCCAATACCAAGTTGTTTTTATTACTATAGCTCTAGAGTAGAGCTTTAAGTCAGGGATGGTGATGCCTCCAGAAGTTCCTTTGTTGTACCCTAATTGTCATCATAGAACCTTCATTCAGTAACTGATGGAAGCAGATGCAGAGATCCACAGCTAAGCACTGGACTGAGCTCCTGGAGATCAGTTGAAGAAAGGGAGGAGGGATTCTATGAGCAAGGGGGTTCAAGATAATGATGGGAAAAACCGCAGGAACTGTGGACCCGAGCTAGTGGGAGCTCACGGACTCTGGACTGACAGCTGGGGAACCTGCATGGAACTGAACTAGGCGCTCTGAATGTGGGTGATACTTGTGTGGCTTGATCTATTGGTGGGGCCCCGGGAGTGGGACCAGGATTTACTCCTGGTGCATGAACTGGCTTTTTGGAGTCCATCCCTATAGTGGAATACTTAGCTCAGCCTCGATGCAGGGAGAGAGGTGCTTGGTCCTGCCTTAACTTTGTATGCCAGACCTTGTTGAGTCCCAAGGGAGGCCTTATCCTCTCTGAGGAATGTTTGGGGGGTTGGGGGAGGTAAAAGGGAGTTGGAGAAGGGTATGGAGGGCAAACTGTGGTTCCTATGTAAAGCAACCAAAAAAAAATTAAATGCTAATTAAAAAAATAGCTGTCTGTAGGTAAACCAGGATGTAAAGTTCCCATTGGCCACATGATGGCACTAACATTTCAGAAGTCAATCAACCATCTCCATTTATCAGATTATTTTTTAATTACAAAAAGAGGAGATTTCCAGGGAGAAAAAGAGGGCTCTGTGTGCCCGTTCTCCACTATTCTCTGACTAACTTGTGATTAGAAACAGGTCATTGAGGTATCCAGACAGGGTCACTAGATGTTTGTACAATTTTTGGTTCCTATGCAAAACCCAAATCATGCTTATGATCTTGTCCATGTGGGAATATAGGTTCCCTAATCACTTGTAACTCCTTTCTTAGTCCTTTTCAGTTTTAATAACCCACTCTTTTCATCAGCAATTGCGATTGTGAAGAATGGGCAGCGTTAGAGGTGGGAATATAGATTTCTGCATGAACTTGTTGTAGGAAGTCTCTTCCCCAAGAGACTAATTAGAACCTGAGTAATGTAAAGCTGGAGAACTTCCATAAATTCTGAGCCCATACATTTAAATTTTGTAGCATTTTGTTTAATCTTGTTAGAGCTCACAGGTCCCAACCCTATCCACATTGAATTTACTTCCCATAACAGGCCATTCAGGTGGTCATTATTCCATGGTTATAAGAGAAACATCAGTTCCACGACCAATTAATCCTCTAAGCATTTTTCCTCTTATTTTAAAATCCAATGATGGTTTATCATTTTCTTTAAATAAGGTGCTTAATGCTACAGTCTTATCTGTACTACTACATCCTCACTCACAAAGCAAATTTTTTTCATGAAGGGACTATATAAACAATAATAACTGCAATCATTTCTCCTGGCCAATTATAAGGCACTGTGATTGTGACTGCAATTTCTCCTGTATAATCTTCATCAATGACTCCTGTATGAACTATTATTCCTTTCATAGATAAACTATTGCAACCCAATAAAAGTCCAAATGTTGAGGCAGTATAGGTCCCCAATATCCAGTGTGTAGCTTAAAGAGACATTGAAGAGAGGAAAGGACTACCAAAAGTACTTCCTTGAGGAGCATCTTGTAACAAAAGAATAGATTGATTACAATCTGAAGTTGCCATAAATGTTATTGTTTTTGGATTTAAACTCTCTAATTTTGTGGAGTCTTTAGGGGACCCCCTCGACATGCTTCCCTATTGTTGACTGGTACTGTTATTGTTGTCAGTGTATTGCCATCCTTATCACATTTAGATCAGCATTTCTTCAGCCAATGTTTTCCTTTCTTGCATAAAGGGCATTAGCCAGGAGCTCATTGATTCTGAACATTCAATTTTTGTAGGGTCAATTTACATTGCTTCTTTAAGTAGCCACTGTGCTAATATCTGTTTTTATACAGCATAGCTTTCTATAGCAGCTAATTTTGCTCTATGTTTGGAGGCCCCTACATTTCTACATTACTTCAGAAAGTCCATAATATTTTCTATCTCTTTTTGAGGCTTGATTAATGCTTGTAAATCTTCACTGACATTGTCAAAAGCTAACTGTTTTAATGATAACTCTTGAATTTGGTCCCCTTTTACTTGATTTTCAACAGCATCTTTCAGTCTATGAAATCAGCATAAGGCTCAGAGGGATGGTGTATATTTTTTATATAACTAGATCTGAAGTCAGACTCCATATCAGTTTTCATCCAGATAGCCATAGTTACATTCCTAATGTGTAGGAGAGCTGCAGGAGGCATATTATGCAGCTGATAATCAGATGATACCCATCTACCATTCCCTGTCATCATTTCCTATGTGACATTTCTGGGATTACCCCCCAGTCCCAGCTGTAGAACTTTTTTATGGGCTTCATCTGCAGGCCACATTTGCCACTGAAGAAGTTTGTAGGGCCAAGAATCATTTTAACAATTATATGAAAATCATATGGCAACCATTGTGAATTATTGTTACAACAAAAAAGATATTCATTACTACATGGAACAGTAGGTCTACAAGAAGCACAAAAGTTCTTAAAATCTTTCATTATATCCATATCTAGTCCCCGATAGTCATTTTAATTTTATTGAAATTTCACTGCAAATACCAAGCACAGTTCGTGAGGCCAGGGAGAGAATTGGTAAATTAATTCATTTTCTATGCCATACCCTAGCTTGTCTAGGTTGTAAATTAGCTTTTTCACAGGCTTTCCTAAATTCTCATCAAAAAAAATGGAGAGAATTCAAGATTAGATTAATTATCAGACTCCTCACCCCATGATTCAGGATATTCTTTAGGCAATAAAGGAAACACCTTTAAAGGAGACTCCAGTAAGGGAGCTGAGGGAGCCATCACCGGCACAGTTATCAGTGGTGCTATTTTTCTTTTGATTAATCTACACTGGAAAAATCTTCTCTTGTTTTTCCTTTGCCTCCTTTACCAATTTTAAGATGTGATCATCCAGTTTATATTCATGCCAGGAATTAGCCATCTCTTCCTCATGGTTAATAACCCCCTTATCTTCCTTAAGTACTTTAATAATAGTCCAAATCAAAGCCCAAGTGACACAAAAGTGAATGAGGATCTTTTCTCCTTATTTTTATGCTTTTTCAGTATTCATTCAAGCACTGTCCCATACTTATTCATCTAAAGCCCTTCTTCTGGAAACTAGGGATTATAATCACAAGCAATTTGTATGCAGTCTAACAGCTGTGATGTTGGTAACTTGTGTTCTTCCTTTATTAATAAAAGGTTGCACAAGCCTGAACATAAGGCAAAGCCTTCCCCATTTCTGCCTCATTTTTCTCATTCACCTCCTTCTGTGAGGTTCCCCCCTCTTTTATCACATAGTCAATTTCAGCTCCCTGTTCAGAAGCCCCTTGTCACAGCTCCAGAGACAGTGGATCTTGGGAGAATGGAGCTGATAAATGAGGCAGTTTAAAGTCTCATGCAGCAGCCAACTTTATTCAGAGAATCAGACAATGCATACTCTGAGGGTTAAGAAAGGTCACATGAGCAAAGATCACATGAGTTGAAGCTGTATACAGTCATAAAGACAAGTCATGTGTGACCCAAAAAAAAAAAATGTGTTTTTCCATAGAGGCTGTCTTAGCTAGGTTTTTATTGCTGTGAGGAGACATCATAACCAAGGCAACTCTTATAAAGAAAGCATTTAATTGTGGTGGCTCACATTTATAGTTTCAGAGAATCAGTTCACTCTCATCATGAAGGGGAGCATGGCAGAGTGCAGGCAGACACGGCACTGGAGCTGAAAGTGCTACATCTTGCAGGCAACAGGAACTCCACTGAAAGTCACACGGAGGGAAGCTTGAGGAAAAGAGACCTAAAAGCCCGCCCCCTCAGTGACACACTTCCTCCAACAAGGCCACACCTCCTAATAGTGCCACTCCCTTAGGGGGCCATTTTATGCAAACAACCACAGAGGCACAGAAAGGGCAGTTTAAGCATTATCTGGATAACAACAGCAAGCAGCAGTGGTTAACTTGAAGTAGACCCACTCCTACCTGCTACACCTGAGAGGAGGGTGAAAACACATACCAGGAACAATCCTGTGTTTTGAGGAAATTGAGGTCACAAGATTCTTGTCCTGTTTTCTTAGAGTGTTCTCTCAAGCACTCAGAATCCTCCTCATATGTGGGGACTGTTCCCCCACCCTTATTTACCCCAGAAACTCTTGAGGAATGAGGGATAAGAGACTTAGTTAGAAATAGAGGCAGAGAGAAACAGAGAGAAAACACAGGATCGACTCAGGTGGGCCTAGATCATTATCCAAACAGACCCAGAACTTTATTCTGAAGGTCTATTTATAACAAAGTCAAGGGGTGGAGCAAAAGACCTCGCCCTTGATATTTATAAAATACCTGCATTCAGGCCAGTGGTCCAATCATCCTCTCTATGCAGTCCTACTGGGTACAGCCATGAGGAAGCCTAGTGGGCTACAACACTCATGTGACTCCATTCCTGGACCATGTTCCAACTCTACACTATGCAAGGTTACTCTGGGATGAGTCAAATGACTCCTTATTCCTATTGGCCAACACGATGGCATTGTTTCAAAGAACTACAGACCACAGAGAATTGTGGATCAGGAATATTTGTCATAAATAAATAATCAAAGACAAAACTTTGAAATTCATTAAAAATAATGTAGAACAAGTGAATAAAGTAAACTCTAAAACATTTACAATATAATGATATTAAAACTAGACTATTAGAATTATCAAAATATATTTATATAAAATATAAATTATTAATAATGTACCACTCTTCTCTGAAACTGAATTATATCACCATGGCAGTGTATTAAATATTTTCATGCATCATTAACTATCTCATTTGTCTAAAGATCTCTGCTTGAAAAAACGATGATTATGTTCAACCAGTCTGAATGTAAAACTAAACACAGAAACTGCTGGCACATTCTTCATTTCAGTCTCTCAACAGTCCTCATTGCTCACCTCTTCAGATTTCTTCCTCCCTCCTCAGGCAGGTATTTAGCTATGTTATATCTAAAGGCTCTATTTTGATTATTTCTGTTTTTGAAGTTATAATATAATTGCCTTTTTTTTTCCTTTTTATTCCTCCCTCCAAACCCTCTCATATCCACATTCCTTGCACTCTTTCAATTCACAGGTCTTTATTCATTAATGTAGTTACACACATACATGCAGTGTATATACACTTAGATTCCTAAATACAACCTGTTCAGTCAGTATAATATTAAATTTGGCTCCGGCTATAAAGATTATCTAACATTTAACAGGTTCTTTGGAGATTTGATGGTAAAACACCGGACACCTTAGGACCCAATACCAGAGTCTACAAATGGCTCCCCCAGAATGACCTTCTAGGTAAGACTCTGGAAAGCAAACCTATCCTAGTTGACTTGAAAATCCCTTATATTACATTTAGTGAATGTATTGTTTATTTAAGATAACAAGCTCTGGTGTGCACTTGGTCTTTTTAAACGCTCATTTCCTCTTATCTACCATGTACTCCAAGTGTTTAACTGGAAATCAGTATTTCATAGTTCAAGTCTCAAGTCACAAGCCAATCTGCAAACATCTCTCTGTAAATTTAATATCTTCTTGCTCTAAGACGGGGAAACACCACTCAGGTTAAGGGCATAAGAATCTTCATGCTGGTTTTCTTAAGATGAGGAGGGGGGGAAACTGCAGTACTGATTTAAACTAAATAAATAAGTTTAATGAATTAAAAAAGAACCTTCATGCAGAAAATCTCGTTTCAGTTCCTGATAGTATGCATTTCTCATTTCATGTCTAAGTCAGCTAATAAATGCTAACCAGAATTCATCTTATTCTAGGTCATCCAAAAACCAAAGCCTTTGTAACTCATGGTGGAGCCAATGGCCTCTATGAGGCGATCCATTTTGGAATCCCTATGATTGGCATCCCTTTGTTTGGAGAGCAACATGATAATATTGCCAACATGGTGGCCAAAGGAGCAGCTGTTGCATTAAATATTAGAACGATGTCAAGGTCAGATTTGCTCAATGCACTGGAAGCAGTCATAGAAAATCCTTCGTGAGTATAACATTTTAAAAATGTGTGTTTATTTATTTATTTATTTATTTATTTATTTATTTATTTATTTATTCATTGTGCTTCTTACTGATGGCCAAAGGAGCAAGAATTATCCTGAAGGCAAAAGTAATGGTAGGTACAGAGACAAATTAGAACATGATTCAGTGTCATAGTTTTTTCTCTCTCTTTGCTTTACATAGATATGAACCACCATGGAGACTTGAGAGGAGTTTCCCTTCTACTAATACCTCCTGACACTAATATGCACTTTGCACACAAAGTTATTAGTAATTGCTTATGGATAACTGAAGTTTTATATAGTCAAATAGTATCTCATTTTGATATATTTGGTATTTAAGGCTTAGCTGTCTCCAAACTCTACTTTAGGAATATTTGATCTTCTCCAATTTTTCTTTTTACATGCTTAATCTTGCATGCTCAAGGAGCTCAGACAGGCTTCTGAAGATCTTTCTAGTTATGAACAGAAAACATAATTCATTTTCCTTCTACTTTTGTGTAATTATCTGTACTATCTCCCCTAAAATTATACATGTTCATTTTTCATGCATTAGATAAGTTGATGTCCATTTTATTAATTTCAGGTATAAAGAGAATGCTATGTGGTTATCAACCATTCACCATGACCAGCCCATAAAGCCCCTGGACAGAGCCATCTTCTGGATTGAGTTTGTCATGCGCCACAAAGGAGCCAAGCACCTGAGGCCACTTGCCTATAACCTCACCTGGTATCAGTACCACTCTCTGGATGTGATTGGATTCCTACTAGCCTGTGTGGCAGCCATTGCTTTCCTTGCCATAAAAACCTGCTCATTCATTTATAAGAAGTTTGCAAAGATGGGAAAGAAAATGAAGAATGAGTAGAACTCATTGAGAATGTACTACATGAACTAAATTTTAGCATCATTCTAATTTATGAACTGTCTTCCAAATATTCACTGATTAATTTATCAAGTCATATCTTCTTTTGACAGATGAAAGGAAATGGGAAAATAATGTAATTATATTATATTCTCAAAAATAAAAGGCATAATAAAAATGAAAACGCTGAGCAAGCTATAAGGAACAACCTAGTAAGCAGAGTCCCTCCATTACATCTGCTTCAGTTCTGCCTTTTGATTTGTGCCTTTAACCTCTGACCTACTTTTCCTCAGTAATGGACAGGGAGCTACGAGATGAAATAAACCCTCCCCTTTCTCAAATAAAAACAAATATTTTAAAAAATTCAAACAAAGGAGAGGCCTGGGCCTGGGCAGGGGCAGGCACCACTATGATGAGTAAGTATGTGGTGGAGAGACGGGAGAGAAAGAGAAGTGGAGCAGTTTGTGCTCTATGAAGAGAGGCAGAACTGCAGACGTGAAGGCAGCAGGGAACAACCCGATGTCAGAGGCCTGCACTGCCACCTGAGGCCATGGTGGTATCTGTGATGCCACAGAAGACCATATCTGGGTCTGTGAACTTTCTGTATCAGGAGTCTGTGTCCATGTCCATGGTGATGTGGACCTCCCTTGTCTGGGCTGCCATTTGAGGCCATATTAATGTCTGAGTACTGTGCTGAACTGGTCCAACCACTCACCAGCCACCACATCGTAGAACCAGCAGTGACATGAGCACAGAAGAGAAGGCCCAGACCCTTGCCTGGGTAATGTGGCAGAGCTGGCCCTGAAGGAGATGTGGAAGCGCTAGCCTCATAACTTGGTGTGGGAGAGCTGGTCCTACCCAGGTAATGTGAGCACAGGAGAGACAGCCCCACCCCTTGCCTGGGCATTGTAGGAGAGCTGGCCCTGGTGTCATGGGCAAGGGAGAGCTGAATGGCTGACCACCCAGGCCCAGTTCTAGGTCTTTGAGCTGGCGCACCTCAGCATCTACGAACTGCTGGCATTAGTGAAAGGCCTGGTCCTGCAGAACCAAAGTTGAAGGGTCTCCATGACACAGGGCAACAGCATGATATCCCAGAGGAGTCTTAGTGAGGATCCAGTACCAGTAGTGTAGCAGAAGCCAGAGGCTTTGAACCAGACCAATGACTCATTGCAATGAGCATTTGCTAGTAAGCTGTTTGTACAAAAGAGTATACTGTGTGAGACACCATGACACACTGTAGCTTCTACCATTATATTTTTTGTAATTTTAATTTTTTTTTGTGTGTGGTTGAGTTATAGGGGTGGAAGGCAGATATGGGAGGACTGAAAAATGAGTGGGTTTGGGTGCATGATGTGAAATTCACAAAGAATCAATAAAAAAATTATTGGAAGAAATTCAAACAAACAAAGAAATAACCCTTATTCAACTATGAAATAATAGTGTGAAAAAAGCTGAAAAGAGTAATGATCTCTTCCTGACCTCCCTTCTCATATTTCTAAGAGTCATAATTACAGATGGATGTTGTGTAATTATATTTATATAAGGGAATTAGTTCAATGATTAATTTAAAAAACAATAACTGAAAAAATTCATACATCTTATCATAATATCCTATTGATGATTGCCTCAGAACAGGAAAGGCAGACGATGTTAAGTGGAGTTAAAGAAAAGAATGAAATTGTATTGTAAAAGAGGTGGAAATGTAAATAAAATGAACTGTCTTTTTTATCAGAATGCTGAATGAAACAAAGTTCTATATTTAATAAATTCTGGCAAACATCCTTCCCCAGTTAGCATATGTTTTAAAGATCAAAGTTCATGTTTAAGGTTAAATGTTGCTCCCAAAATTGCACTTTGCTCATCAGCTGTACCATTTGACTTAGGCAACCAAGTAAGAGTGAGGATGCAGAGGGCATGACCAGTGGGCTGTGAGGACCTCAGCAACTAGCATGCCCACACAAGATTTGTCTTTTGAGTCTACTTGGCATATTCACACAAACATTTCTTGTAATATCACGTTAATAAAATATTGTGTTAATAACAGACACCTCAGCAAGCAGGAAGCATTTGCCAAGCACAAAATGCTGCTGCAGGCTTCCATAGTCTTGACCCACACCATGGTGAAGTCCTTCATCTGTGTCAGGCCAGCACATATGAGGGTCCAGAAGGTCCCTGCAAACACAGGTGTACATGTGTGAGCTTATCAACAATTCTGGAAGTGCAATGGTAACCAAAGCTAGGGTCACACACAGAGGCCAGTTTCAAAGTTCTCTTGCAGATGAGTATCAACACAAAGGCTCAATAAGCTGTTTCTCAGAAGGAGCACAGCATGTGATGGGCCACTTCCAAAGTTCCAAGGCTTGTCTCTTTTCATTTTGCCTTAGCTTTGTGCTATTAAGAGTCATAGCTTACATCTGGTTCACTCACATATCAGTGCTACCTTGTGGTTAGTTCATTAGCACATCAAGGCCTATTTTTATGTCGGCTCTATCTAGGCAGCCTAGTGGCATCTCTCCTGGGACTGGAATTACAGATGGTTATGAGACACCATGTGGTTGCTGGGAATTGATCCGGGTCTTTTGGAAGAGAAGCTAGTAATCTTAACTGCTGAGCCATCTTTTCAGCCTGATATTAACATTTTTAAAAAGGAATGTATTAACAAGTACAGTGTAAATTTAAACATTAGTACCCAATAGTACTGCAGACAGGCATATGGAGTAATTAAGTGATGTCCTCTAGATTGCTCTTGCTAGCAAAATTCCTAAAGGCAGTGTGGCACCCACTAAAGATGCTATCAGAGAAGGTCAAGTTGGTTTAGTGGATTAGTATGATACAGTATACAAAATATTTTGAAATTCTGATTTTTATTATGCAGTACATGCTTGATACACAATCTGACCATATTTGTATTGCTTGTATATTGAAAAAGTCATGTCCATATGCTTCCTAAAGAGTTATTCAAAGAGAAAGGTGGATGGGATACACCAACTCTGAGCCTAGGTACCTTCCCAGCCAAATGTCTTTAAGAGGCACCAAAAATCAGCCCGAATAGGAAAGGATAGCTCTATCTTCGTCTGAAGTAGGAAGATGTAAGAGAAAGAGTAAAAGCAAAAAGTAAAAGCAAGTAATAAAGTCTATTACAGTAATAAAGTACAGATCCTGCTTTAGGAAACTGCAAGATAGTGTGTCATAAAGCCTCAATCTGTGGCAGTTATAACAAAGTAAGCATGCTATAAAATGATAAAAGTATTTTAATCTGATTTTAATATTGGACATTGTATTTTAAGATAGACTTTGAAAGTAAACAAGCTTTTGAGCTGGTGTGTCTAGAGCTAACTGACAAAATTTTGTTGAGTCATGTTAACAGATACTAACATTTAGATTACAGTCCTAGTGATATGCTAAGATTTAATACTTGCCACATAACTCTGTGACTCAGCATTTTGTGTTTCTGATTAGAACTTAAAGTTCTGAGAAGTCAAGTGGAATTAATATCCGACTGCATGATTATGAGAAGTTGGCTTAGGATATGTTAAATCCATTGCTTCTATTTTATGTTCTTATGTATATATAAATTCCCTGTCTGGTAATTCACTCAACTGAGCTGAAGATTTGACAGAATAGTTAACAATACTTTCAGACATACTTCTTCCTCTCACCCTTCCTTCCTTCCTTCCTTCCTTCCTTCCTTCCTTCCTTCCTTCCTTCCTTCCTTCCTTCCT